>CAJVQA010006120.1:0-15275 GCA_910591915.1 Cetraspora pellucida
GTAAGGTGAGCCCTTGGTGGCATGCCGTGTCCTAATATACTTGAATAAAAACATTGCAACTCCCAAGATAGGGACTTTAACTTAAAAAAAAAAAAAAATCAAAAAATAAAAATAAATGCCTTGAGCTCTCAATGTTAGATATAGTCTAACTTAATGTACCTAAGATTACAAATACCCAAAATCTAGTCAATCAGCAAGAAACAGTTATCATAATACAGATATAATTTTTAAAATTCATTATTTGTGAGAATTGAATATTAGATTTGCTACTTAAAAGTTAACAATCATCTACTTTACTAGATTATCATACTCTTGAATATTCAATTATTAATACTGCAATATACTCTATTTTTAATAAAAAAAACTTGTAAATATAGCTACAATTATCAATATTTATTTTATTTTATTTTACTTCACATATCACTTAAAGAGCTTGAACATCTAATAAAAATTGTTAAAAAATTCATGATAATCTTAACAGAAAGATAATAAACTCTAGAATTCAGACCATTAATAACTGGTTATATTGTAACCTCTAAACTCTTGACTCAGATGACCATTCTTAAATTTATACATAGATTTAATATGAACAAGATATCTAAAAACAACTATAACATACTTATTATACAAAAAACTCATTACTACTTCAACAAATTCAAAAAGCAACTAAAAATAGAGGTGAAATACTTTTAACATATTCTAAACAAATCATTAACAGTATTCTTAATCAATACAAAGCTTCTATTCATTTTTTTAATATTAAACTCTCTAACCAACTTATTACAGACTCTAAACTTATAAAACAGCATATACAATCTTACTTTTATGATTAGACTGCATATTAATCAATTAACCAAATACTGTTTAACAGCTTTTGGCATATATATTATTAACTACAACTATATATCAATACTCAATAGTATAACTCTTTTAACTCTTCTATAACAAAAAAAAAAGTTCTTCAAACTTTGTCAAAACTTTCTAACAAAAAAGCTATAAACTTACAAGTATTAGCTATCAAATGCTTAAACATGCAGGCATTATTTGCATTAAAGCTATTATAGCTCTATTCAACTATTGCTTTAACTCAAGTTAAATTCCCAAACAATAGAAACATAGTAGAATTTATCTGATTCTAAAACATAATATATTTAATAGTAACTACAATTTTATTCCCTCTATTAGTCTTATTGAACACATTCAAAAAGTCTATACAAAAATTATTACTACTAGAATCAGTACTGTATTTTTTCAAATCTTATACTTTCATTATACAATTATATTGCTCTATCTAACAATAACACATCTATACCAATTCACATATTTAATAATCTTATTAAAGATGCATTATGCAATAACAAACCAATTTGGCTTTTATATTAAGATATAAGTAAAGCATATAACTCAGTTAGTTTTAGTTTTGTTTAGTGCAATCTATAAAAAGTCATCTATATAGCCTATTACAAAGGTATATATCTTTTTTTTACTTGGAGAAGAAATTTTACTAAAGTATCTTTGCTGTTTTTTATATATTCTTGATATTAAAAAGTTATAATATTTTTCCAAAGAAGAAGAAAATTGGTTCTTCTTAGTCAATACTGTCTTCTACTAGGTATAATGCAGTTAGGCCTAAAGTTGTAATTATTCTGTTGGTTCAATAAGAAAGTAAATATGCTAATAGGTTTATTGTCTTGTCAGAATGCATATTCTTTTGAATGCCTTGCATAAAGTAAATATGTAAATTAAGTTAAAGGCTTTTGACATGTCTTGAGAGAGAATTCAAATTTCTTTTCTATTTGTGATTGCATTTTCTAAAATTTATATAAGTTGTAAGATTGGTTGTAATGTAGATTGATGAAAAAAAGTTACAAAGTTATAAAAAGATAGCATTAGTTATATATTAAAATATTTCTTAGTCAGGTTGTTAAAATTTTTATAAAGATTTTTTTAGTATGATTAATTAATGTAATAGAATGAGTAGAATTAAGTTCATAGTTATAGATTTGTTTCTTTGAAATTGGCCAAATATTGGTTTTTAGTCATTAATTAGAAATGACTTCTTGTATTAGGCAGTTACTAAATATAATTAAAAGATAGGTAAAAGCTGATAAGAATAAATGTTGAAGAACTTCATTTGCAATTATTAATAGTCTAGTTGCTTTTCTTTTAGATGCTGCTTTTATTATTTGTTTAAGCTCAGTTATAGTAATAGGACTAAGAAGATTATTATAAATGTTGTTTTTAATATTATTAAGTAGAAGATATATTGTTTTTTATTCATTTTAGTTATTGTTATTAGAAGAATTGTTTTTTGTTCAATTTTTAAAGTATAAATATATAGCTTCTTTGATTTTATTTTTGTTAATAATTAACTTGCTGATGAAATAATATTTTTAAAGTTAACTAGTTTTACTTTTCTTTTTAAGATGCTGTTTAACATCCAACTTGTGCTATTTCTAAAGTTTAAGTATTTTTAGTTTGTATAAAATTTAATTTATTTACTTTGTTCTTACTTTTTTTTAAAATTATATACTTGCCAAATTGTATATTTGTACTCTTTTATTAATGTTATTATGTCAGAAACTGAAAAATTTAGTTGTATTTATATAATTAATAAAATATTAATTTCTGTCAAAGTAGCAGCTTTGGACAAGTAATGGTTGGCTTTTGTTAGAATATTTAGTAAATTATTAGAAAGACAGTATAAATATTTGTTAATATGTTTTAAGGCTGAATATAGTTTGGTTACTTTTAAAAAACATGTGAAAAAGAGTTTTGAAGTTGTAAAGATATATAAAATATGTTTGTTTATTGTTTTTTTAACTTTTGTTGATCAAAGGTTCTAGGTTCTGTTTATTTTGTTTTTGCTTATATCTGCTAAAGAAATATTTTGTATATTAAAGAAGATGTTTATTGAGTCTTTAAAATTATTTTATATTTCCTATATTATTTTTTATATAGGTATATTTTTATTTTATTTTTTTTATTTTTTGGACTTTTTTGTAAAATAAAGTTGATATACCAAGTTTTGTATAGGATGCTATAATCACTATCTGAGATATATGAAGCATCAATAAATAAAAGGAGTTCAAATACTAGTAAGATATCTAAAGAAATTCATATATAATCTATTTGGCTTGTATTAGTTGAACTATGCCAGATAGATGTTTGAATATTATAGAAGATAAGAAGGCTTATTATATTAGCAGCATTCAAGTTAGTAAAAATTAGAAAGTATTTGTTTTTGTGTTGGTTGGCATTAAAGTTACTTAGTATAATCAAGTGCCAGTTTTTGGTTTTGGCTTCTGTGATCCAAGTAAGTATTTGAGATTGGATACTCTTAAGAAGAGATAAATAGTTTAAAGAAATATAAATTAAGATAATGCAGGTTTTGTTGTTTAAAAAAAAAAAGTTAATGCAGATTGCAGTTTCTGAAAGAGTATTAATTTTGTGAATATATAGCTATAGTTAATTACAGACTATTAGTGCAGTTCTCAAACTAGTTTTATGTTGGTTTGGTTTATATAGTATAAAATTTAAAGTGTAGATTTTGTATAAAAGGTTAGTTAGTGATCTTGTTGTTAATTTCTTTAGTTTAATTTCAGTAATTAAAATTATGTGTAAGTTAAATTTCTTACAGTATTCGATTCATGTTTGCATTTTCAATATGTTATTAATTCCTCTAACATTATAAATAGCTATATTGATTTTTTATTCAAGCTAAATTTGACTAGGTTTAGTTCATTTAAGTGTTCTTCTAATTGTGAAATAATCATAAAAATCTTATTGCTATTAGTAAATGTATTTAGATTATGTTCTATCATTAGAAAGAAAGTAGTTTAAAAATGTCTCAGTTAGAAGCTAGAAGTGATAGCAGTAAGAGAATTTTATTTGAAATAGTTTTGATAATAAAGTGTTGACAGAAAAAGTTAAGAGTTTTGTTAACTTTTGCTTATTTTGTTATAGAAATTGCCAAATGTGTTTGTTTATATTTTTTGTTTTTAGGTGTTTTACAATAGCTAGTAGAGTGTTAAAAATAGTTGGCTTATTAGGTTGTTGTTTAGCATTAGATGTTGTGTCTTCTTTATTAGTTTTATTAGTAGATTCTTTATCTGTATTCAGGTCTTTGAGATTTGATAAAAGTAATAATTTTATTTGAACATTTTCACTATACCTACTAGCCATTTTCTCAAAATTATAGAAGTAGTAATGTTATAGTTATTAATAAGTTGTGAATAATCAAATAGCCAAGATTTATTAATAGGTTTGCTATCATAATGTTTGGTAGAAGTAGAAATAAGAATTTGTAAACAGAAGAAATCTTTTCAACAAAATGTTTTGCAGTTGCATCTTCTTAAATTAGAAAAATAAAGATATCTGAAGTTTGTATCTTTTCTATATTTTTTAAAAGTAATAGTTTAGCTTTAAAGTAGTTATTTGGAATATTTTTAAAATAATAATTTTTTCTTAGCTATTATACTAAGTTTGGTAAGTCTGTATCTTGATTTTGCATATTGATAGAAAAATAAAGTTTATATTTGCTGCTAAGATTCTAATAGTCTAATAAAAGAGGTTTTCTTGGAAGTAGAAAGTTAAAGTAGTTTAATAGAATAGTTGTACAGTTATACTAATCTTGTAGTCTTTTTCTATGAAATACTAGGTTTTGTAATATGCTTTGGCTTGTGATTGAAAATAAAACCCTTATAGCTGAGTTTAATTTTGATATATCTGTTGTTAAGAGTTCTAGTTTAATGAAGTATTTTTCTGATAATTAATTAAAATGAAAGATTTTATGCAGTAAAGTAACAATGGCCTTTGTGTATGCATGCTGACTGATTGGTATCTTAAACAACATCATTTGTATAATGTTTTCAAATATCTGTTTTGGGTCTGCAGAAAGAGGTTCAAGTTGTGTTACAAAAGCTGTTTGAATTGCTTCTTGAATATCTTCTAATTTAATAAGTACTTGTTTCTTCATAAATTCTCTATAGTATTTAATTATTTGATAAACTTTCTTGAAAGTTACTGCATTAAAATTTTTATTAGTAATAATAAAATTTATTATAACTTTTTGTCAAAGTTTTTAATATATTAAGTTTCTAGTTGCTTTGTTTGTAATAGTAATTGCATTTAGGTTTTTGTATGCTGTTAATAAAGTTCTTTATAGACAGCTTAATGTAAAAGTATAAATTTTTTTGTTCTTGTAAAAGTAAGAAAGAACATAGTATCTAGATGTCTAAATTTTGCTTCAATTGCAAGATAAATTGTGTAGTTAGTACATTTGGTTTGCAATTTGTAGATTACAAATTTAGTTATTTCTTGCTTATTTTAGAATAATTCTATGATTTTGTCATAATTTTATTTTGTAGTATTGAAGGATTTAGTACTTTTTTTTTTAATGTTTGGTTAAATAGTGTTTATCCATAGTTGGTTATAGTCTTATTCATTATTAATTTGCATGTTTTTTTATGTTATGATATTTTGTTTAATTACTTGGCTGTAGGTTTAAGATCTAGACTCTGTCTGATAACTAGCTATTGTTTCAACTGATTTAGTTTTTATTCTATTGTTATTTTCTTTATTGTTATATATAGCATTTTGGCTAGTTGTTGTTTGGATACTTTTTGCATGCTAAATAGTTATTTTATTATCATTTTTGGCAGTTGAATCTATATATGTCTTCATCTGTATATTGTTATTGCTATTTATAATAATATGAGGCTAGTTATTATAAAAAATAATTATTTGCTTATTGTTGTTGTCTGTTACATTAGCACTTGTATTTTTAGAACCTGTTGCAACTAGTTTGTTGTTATTGTTATTATTATATGATGATGTTATTGTATTTTCTAGCAAGAGTGAATTCAAATGTCTATTTTTTATATTATTTTTTTGCTTTAAAAAGAAGTGTATGTCTTCTTTTTGTTTTTTTGTCAGTATAGGTCTTGTTTATTTTTATTAGTTTTTGCCTTTTAGTATTTTATTTATTGTTTTGTTGTTTATTAGTAGTTGTAACTGTCCTTGAAAGAAAAATTCAGATGTAAGGCTCTGGGACTGTTGTATATTTTTTTTAGTTGTAATAATAGTTTTTTTATCTTTTTTCCTCTTAACACAGATCAAACAAATAAATAAAAAGTAAATAATAGGTAAATAACAGAAAAAAAATCCACTATTATTCTACTCTATATCTGCCAAATAATGGCAGCATAACAGCAGTATAACAGCAAAATAACAGTAAAATAACAGGAGGTTTGTAAATATAAATAACATAAATAGTAACATTATAGCAAAATAATATAACAGTTCTATTATTTTACTTTTAATTACAAAGACTAAAAGTAAAATAATAGAACTGTTCTATTTTTTTGCTATTATATTACTATTATATTACTTATATAGACAAAACCTTTTGTTATTTTACTGCTATTCTGCTGTTATACTGCTGTTATGCTGCTATTATTTGATGAATATATAGTAGAATAATAGCAGATTTTTTATTATTATTTATTATTATTCATTCTTTATTTATTTATTTGATCTGTGTAATATTTGCTTTGTTTGTTGTTGGTATATTTATATCTAGTTGCCAGTTGCTGCTACTAGGCTCAAACTGAGCTTTTTCTATATAATTATTTAATTTTTTTTACTTATTTCAATGTTGTATATATCTAATTTTTATTTTCTTAGTAAATTGGAATTTACTGGTTTTGTTAATTGTAAAATATATTACTATATATTTTTTATATACTACTATAGTTATTTTTAGTTGTGCTTAGAACAACATTTGTAAAGAGGCTTTTAAATACTAAATAATCATAAAGAGTTTTGTAGATAGACATATAGGCTACACAATGATATTTGTTTTATTTTTAGTTAATATATAAGTTATTGCACAATAGAGCACCAAGCATTAATAAAAATAAAAAGATACAGTATTGCCTAGGTCAAATGAATAAATAAAAAATGAATAATAGATAAATAATAAAAAAAAATCTATTATTATTTTACCTTATATTTGCCAAATAATAGCAGTATAATAGCAGCATAATAGCAAAATAATAGTAAAATAATAAAAGGTTTGTTAATATAAATAAATATAATAGTAACAAGTTACAAAGACAAAGTAAACTAATAGAACTGTTTTATTATTTTGCTATTATATTTCTATTATGTTACTTATATTGACAAACTTTTTGTTATTTTAGTCTTATTCTGCTATTATGTTACTGTTATGCTATTATTATTTAATAAATATAAAGTAAAATAATGTTGGATTTTTTTTCTGTTATTTATCTATTATTTATCTTTTATTTATTCATTCAATCTGTATTGGTTTATTATTTGTGCACAAGCATTATTAATAAAATGCATATACAATTTCTTAATTTTTATTGTATTTTAAATATCTATATAGTTTAGAATGATGCTACAACACATAATAGCTCTAAAACTAATTAATTATTAAATTAAAATCTATAAAAAGAATAGCTTTTTGCTCTTCTAAAAGAACCGTTTTTAAAAAATTATTAACAGTTTTTAGAAGTTCTTCTTTTTATATATAAAAAGCTTCTTGTAATAATTATTTAATTCAAAACCATTTAATAAAATAATCTTTTAAAGATGTGGTAACCTAGTAAAGTAGTCAGATTGTTAACCTTTTAAGTAGTAGATTAGGTGTTTAAATCCTATCGACAGCAAAAATTTGGATAATCACCTATATAATATTCATATTATGACAACTGTTACTAATAATTAGATTAGAATACCTGTAATGATAGTTATACTAGTATAATTGGCAGGTTATGAGGCATCTGTGCAATGTTGAAATTATACAAAAAAATGCAAATATTAGATAAGTTCTTGTGGCCATATAAATCTATTAAAATTGAATAACAAAAAGTTTATTTGTAAGATTCAAGTAGAGAGATAGCTAGATCTTCAACAGCTTTATTATAAAGACTAGTTTAGTAAAACAGATACTAAGGTCTAGTACCTGGTTATAGTAGCCAAACAGACAAGAACTTCTGAGTTGAAAGTCTTGAAGATACTACCAACCAGGCTACTGGAACAAACTGAAGAAAAAGAATATTCGCCTATTCTGATATACTGATGGACTGGTTATAGTCTTATATAGACTATTTGGATTGGAAGTTTGGTAAAAAAGCAAATAAAAAAGCAGAAGTATACTAAAGTACTAGGATTATGCTATGAAGTAAATGCTAGAGTCTAAGTAAACTTTACAAGAACATAGCAGTTTAATAGTTAAGCCCTAACTACAAGTATTAGTGATATCTAGGTTAGCTGTAAAAATGAATACAGAAAGCTCTGAAGAGTTTATCTTAAAAATAAATTAGTCCTAAGGTTGAGACAATGATCTGGGCATCTGGATATAATTTAGTGTGTTAATACAGATTACAGGTTCAGAGAGTTTAAAATAGAACATCCAAGCAGAAATATTAAATATAGCAATTGGCAGAAAACCTTTGAGCAGACTTCTTAAATAGCTAATATAAAAAAGTTATATATGTAGCCAATTGTATACTCTTCTGTAGTAGTTTATTGAACCACAATACTGATAAGTAATTAATAAAAGTCAAAAGACCAAAGAGGTTATCTTAACAAAAAAAAAAAACCTTTTAACTATTTTTTTTTTTTAACTATTCTAAGTAAATTATCATAAGATATATATAGCACTCTTTATTATTAAATATAACTATAATATTACTATTTACACATTAGAGGGTCTAAGCTAAATATTTATAAATTTTTTTATAAATTAGTTTGACTAGAGTTTTAGTCTGAAGCAAACTATTTTCTTTAGAAATTCTGTTTCTTGCTATGGCAACAATTGCTATTTCTGAATATTGTATTTTATCTCATTTATATGCTACATAATAGCACCAGATTTTGTATATAGTTTGTATATGTAACTACAAAATTGTGTTGTATACTTTGGTTCTTCTTGAAGTTTTTTTTAGAAAAACTTTATTTATCAAGTCTGAAATAACTTCTGTTTGGTCTGTTTTTAGAAATTTGTAGACTTCTATTCAGATTAACTTGCTAATTCTATATTCTACTGCTAAGTATTCAATAGTTTGTATATTATCTGAACACCATAGATATTTATCTAAGTCTGTTGATACAAAGTAATAAAGCCTGTATCTTAATGATAAGGCTCTGTAAAAAAGCCATTAGAGTATGTTCTTCTTTTTATTTAAAATCACTTTTTGGAGAATCTAGTTATAGTCTTAAAGCTGTATTGTAGTTTTAGATTAGTTTGCTATTTTAGTTTTAAGTTTTCTTAGAAACTCAACTATAAGTTTAACTATTATTTTTGGTATTTTCTTTCTATTAATTTCTAGGTTTATTAGATTCCAGAACCAGTCTAAGTCTGAAAGGATTTTTTCTTTAACTTTTTTCTATGCTAGCAAATATGTTTTCCATTCTGTAAGTCAAGCTTTGAATCTAATCAGTTGTATAGTTAGAGCCTTTTATTTCTTTTTTGACTAAGCAGAAAGAATATTCATTTCCTTTCTAGTTTAGCCCATAGTAAATTACTTAAAATTAGTTTAGTTCAGACCAAAATTAACCTAACTTTTAGCATATTGCCAATTATCAGTACTTGTAGGTCTTCTGTTTTATAAGACTATTGAAAAGTAAAATATCTTGATAGCATTTTTGAGTTGCTTTTGATTCAAATAGTAATAAGTTTGTTAATCTCTGTTATCTGTTTTTTGTTTGGTAATGTTAAATACCAGATCTTAGAAAGTAGCAAAGAGTTTGCTAACATTATTTTTCCTTTTAGTAATAAATTGCTATTAGCCAGTTTATCTAAACTTGTTTTAAGTTTGCTTGTCACTTTTTGTTATAAGTTTTTTTTTAGTATACCTTCTGATATGATGCTGTAGCCTAGTACTTTAATGTACTCTTGTTTTTCTAGTTTTTGAAATTAGATTTCTTCTAAAAGTTCTATATTTCTTGCTAAATTAGTAAATGGTATTAGGTTTGTTTTGAGTTTATTAATTTTTACATTAAAGGCTTTTTTGTATTTATTAAATAAATTCAGAATTGTTGTCTAGTCTGAAAGTGAGCTGATGCTAACTATTAAATCATTTGCATATATTGCATATTTAAAAAACTGGTTGTCGATTTTAATTTCTATTATTTTGTTATCTATCAAGTTTAGCAGTAACTCAAATGCAAGCACATATAATAGAGGTAATAGAGGATCTCCTTGTCTGCTTCTTTTTTTTTACTTTAAAGAGGCTTAAGATGTTTTCTGAGTCTCGAATGTAAGCTTCTTGTTGAGTAAATAGGTTCTTTACTAGGTTTCTAAATTTTTTATTAAAACTTATGTTTTTTAGTACTATTTGCAAAAATCTATGGCTTATTCTATCAAAGGCTTTTTGTTAGTCTACAAAAAGCATCTAGTGTTTTTTGAGTTCATTATTTTGGTTTCTTAAAGTTGTTAGAATATTTATTACTAAGTCTGTTATTAATCTTTTTGCAATAAAACTTTGTTGGTGCTGAGGTACTATTATTTTGCAAATTCTGTTTAGCCTAATTGCTATGATTTTTATAAAAATTTTTGCATTACAGTTCACTAAAGATATTGGTCTTCAGTTATTTATATTATGTAGCTCTTCTGATTTCTTTGGTATTAGTATAATTAAGTTTTTGTACTATGATAAAGGCATTGTTTCTGTGTTTAAGATTTAGTTCTAGTACTGGTGTAATCTGTTCTTTTGTAAGTTTATAAAACTTATAGGTGAGTCTATTTAGACCTGAAGATTTATTGTTTGATAGTGATCTGATGACTGATGAAATTTCTTCTTAAGAAATATAATTAGTTAGTTTGTTGTTCATATAGTCAAGTACTTGTGAAAACTCTTTAATGATTTGTTCTGCTATTTTATTATTAATATTTTTTTATTATAAATTATAATATATTATTCTTTAATTTAGTTAAGAATTTCTTTATTATTATGTTATCTTTAAGTTAAAAGTATCTGTATTTTTGTTGTTGCTAAGTGTAAGTTTCTACTTTTGAAGCATGAATAGAAGTATTTGGTAAATTTTTCTCTTAATTCTATTCAGTTTGCCTTTGATCAACATTGTTATATATTTGCTAATTTTTCTAGTTTTGTTTGAATTTGTAAGTTTAGTGTATATAGTATTGCATAGAAATGTGTTTGGTTAGGAGTTCTTGTTAATGCTTTTTTTGTTTGACAGATTTTCTTATTTAGTCTTTTAATTTTGTCTTCTGAGGCTTTGAGTTTTTTGAAAGCTTTAATAATTGATTTAATATAAATCTTATACATATTTCAGTTTGTTGCAAAGGTTGCATTCTTGATTTCTTCTAGTACTTCTTTCTTCAACAGGCTATGCTTAAAGAAGTTTAAATTAAATCTTCAGATAGTAAGATGTTTGGGATCCTGTTTTAGACATAAGGTGCATTTAACTAAAAGATGGTCTAAGTTTTCAAATCTTGTTTTTATTTTCGATTTAAAATAACTATAATTTTTATTTATAAAAATATAATCTAACTGAGTAGTGATAATTTAATTATTATGTGTTTTCTGAAGGAATATAAAAAAGAGTTTTTGTGAAGAAAAGAAGACTAAGTTAATATAGTCCTTTGTTATTTCTTTTAACAGATATCTTAAAGGGTTATTCTGAGAAGTTGCTTAACTCTTTCTATTTATTTCTGAATTTAAGTTTGTATTTAAATTTTCTGTTATAATGTTGATCATGTTTTGTTTTTTGTCTATATTCTATTTATCAAAGAATATAGCTCTGTTTGAAGCATTTGGTAATGCATATATATTAATTATATAAAAAAAAAGTTTTTTAAAGATAAAACAAGTAGAGATAATTCTGTTTTAATAGAACTTCTTGGTATTCTGTACTTTTATCTTCTTGTTTCTTGCTAAAATTGCTGTTCTGCCTGTCTATATTGAGTTAAAAGATCATTAGTCTTTCAGAAATTGCTGTTTTACAATATTAAAAATATTTGTTTCCTGTAAAAATATAATATTTAGTTTATATAATTTTAACAAAGTTAATGTTCTAATTCATTTTTTCAGATTATTTAGTCTTTTAATATTTAAAATAACAATTTTAATTAATGTATTGTTCATAAAAAATTAATGATTTTTAGAGCTTCTTCAGACTCTTTATTTTGGTTTATTATTCTAATTCTCTTTGTTAGCCATGTTATAAGATTTTGTATTTTTATATTTTCTTCTTTTTCTTATTACTAGTGTAAAGACTGCATTTTTAGTACTTTCTTAGCTAATTATATGATCATCTTCCTGATTTGTATTAAGATTTTCCAAAACTGAGTTGGTAGAGCAAGCAACTATGATTAGATCATTATCTGCAAATAATTCTATTTTAGCATCTATTTCATTTGCAATAGGGTTCTCTTCTGATTTTGTTGTTTGTTCTTGATTAGATATCATCTCTGTATTAATATGTTCTGTAGTTTCTTAACTGTAAAATTTCTTTGTTAGTATTCATTTGAACCTCTGTAGTAATCTCATCTGATGTTTTATTTAGGTTCTTCCTTTTGTTTTTAAGTTCTTAAAAATGTTGTCTTAACTTCTTTGTCTCTTGAAATTGTAAACAATTTTTCTTAATATAATCTGTATGATTACAGAAGTAACATACTTTTAGTACCTCCTTCCATTCAGTAGTAACTCAATTATTTTTAATATATGTGAAGCAAAAGATTCTTTGTTCTAGCTTTAAGTTATTTGAGTTGTTAAAAATAATAATCTATTAGTCTGTCATATATAAAATGTTTTTAATAAGTAATAATTTGATTGAGGCAATTTTTCTAAAATTTTTAAATACTTCTTTAATTAATATAGAGACTTGTTCTTTAGTGCCTAAAGAAACATTTCTTATTTTGACTAGAAGAAATGACTTGCATGCATCTGTAGAGATATATTTATAGTAAGTTTCATTAAAAATCTTGACTCCTTTGGTTATATAATATGTCAGTTAGTCTTGGTTTATAAATACAATTTCAAGGTGAGATTTCAAATCCTTTCTAAAGTGTTGTTTAGCAGCTATTATGTTTTTTCCTAATTCTTTATATAGAAAGATTATGATTTCATTTAAAGAATTATGAAAACTAGAGATTTTAATAATTAGTATATTGTTATTTTTAGATTTAACTTAATTTTTAGGTAAAAAAGTAACAAAAGAAAATTTTCTCTTTTTAATTTAGCTGTTAAGTTTGTGCCTTGTTTTGTTACTGAAGCATAGCTTTGAGTAACTTTGTCTGCAGATTAAGTTTTCATAATAGTATATGCTTCAGTTGTTATATCTGACATATAACTGTTTTTGTTGTTGTTTTCATTTTGATCACCTGTTTCATTTCTATGTCTAAATATGTTTTCTAAAGCCCAAGCACTTTTTTTACTTTGAATTATATTTTCTAACTAGTTGTTATTGTTTTAAACTACTATTACTATTATTAGATCTTTATCTTTTACTAATTCATATTTTTTTGAGTTGTTGAAATAAGTTTATCATTTGTATTGTTTATTTTTTTAGTAAAAGAGTTGTTTATATTTTCTTCTTTTTCAAGATTAAATTTTTATATTTTGAAGATTTTTTCTGTTGACAGTAGCTTTACTTTAAGAGAAAGCTTTCTTTTTCTTAGAACAAAGGCTCTGGCCCTTGTTAGTATTTTATTTAATAAGTTTTAGTTTCTTTTTGTCAAGTTTATAATTGTTATTTTTATTTGTTTTTTCTGATCTGATGTAAAACAGAAAAGAGTTTGATCTATTTTCTTTTAATTATTTTTTGAATATTATTAATAAAAATTCTTTTTTAGTTTATTTTTTATCTTTTTATTTTTTATAATTTATTTTTTATTTATTTTAAATTTTTTTTTTGTAATAATATAAAGTAAAAAACTGGCTTTTTTAAATACTTATTTGGCAAATACTAGCTTTATATTATTGAAATTAAAATTATATATAATTGTAAACAGTTTGATTATTAAGGCTTTTTTTCTTTTGATTATACTTTATAGATATTTCTAAGTTTAAAGTTTAATAATCTTTATTAGTTATAGGACATGTTTATATATAGGAGCTTAGAATGTAGTTATTTATAAATTAAATAAATTGACTTACCTAATTTTATATATAAATTTATATAAAAAAATTATTTAAATTAAATTTATTTAAAAATATATATATATATATATTTTTAAATTTTAAATATATATTCTTTAGTATTTAATACTCTTTTGTTTAAAGTTTTAGTTCTTAATTTTAAGCAAAGAGCTAAAAATCTTTTATTAAAGTTAATCAATTCTTTATTATATTTTTTAAGACAAATAATTGACTTATTCTATTTAATAATATAATTGGTTAAAATAATATTTTAAAAATTAAAGAAGATTTTACTAAATAAATATTTCTTTTAGCTTTAATAAAAGTTGTAAAGAAGGCTTTTCTAATTCTGATAATAATTAAATCATTAAAATTAGTTTGGTTGATTTTAAGGTACTTGAAATTAAAGAAAAAAATATAAAAATCTATACATTTATTGTTATACAAAATATTACTATTTTATGTAATAATAAATTTGCAGATCCTTGTATTTTTTTTTAACCTCAAGTATTTTGATGTTCATTAAGCCAATTTTGATAATTTAACCATTATTAGAATCAAAAAAGCCTTCTTTACAATTTTTGTTAAAACTAAAAAAAATATAATTTTTAAAAGATTATTTTAACCAATTATATTATTGAATAAAGTGAGTTAATTATTTAACTTAAAGAATATAGTAAAGAATTAGCCAACTTTAATAAATGATTTTCAGCTCTCTGCTTAAAACTAAAAACTAAAACTTTTAAAAAAAGAGTATTAAATACTAAAGAATGTATATTTAAAATTTAAAAAAAAATTTATATATATATTTTAAAATAAATTTAATTTAAATAATTTTTTTGTATAAATTTATATATAAAATTAGGTAAGTTAACTCATTTGATTTATAAGTAATTACTAGATATTACTTATTACTTTGCTTCTGATTTAAATTAGCATATATAATTTTTTTATACTATATTTATAATTTATCATATATACTAAACATAATATAAATAATATAAAAGTTAAATGTATCATACAATATATAGTGTTTTAATTATTTTTTTTTATTTTTTTTTTAAACCTTAAGCAGTTATACTAGTACTTTATTAAGATTCTTGAAACTATATACATTTATAATTATATAGAATTTCCCAA
>CAJVQA010006121.1:0-15275 GCA_910591915.1 Cetraspora pellucida
TTCATTGAACCACAATACTGATAAGTGATTAATAAAAGTCAAAAGACCAAAGAGGTTATCTTAATACCAAAAAAAAATCAAAATAATAGAAACAAAAGTGCTTAATAGATTTGAAAGCAAAGAAATTAAAGAACAAATAGATGTAATATACAGGCAATAAAGATTAAGTAAAAAAAACTATCAAAGAACAAAAATAAAAAAGAATAAATAGTATACAGTGTAATAAAGAATAGAAAATTAAGAACAATAGTTAAAAAAAAGAAGAAGCTACTAATAGAACATTGGCAGATACATAATATAGAAAATAACTTAATAACTAAAATTAACAAATTGCAAGAGATGTATAAAAAAAGAAGAAACAATAAAAAATAGTGAATAAAAATCAACAACAAAATAAATATAGATTCAAATATGCTAATAAAAAGAAATAATAATATAATTAAGACAACTACTAATTAATTAATAGGATATATAAGAACAGAAAAGTTAAGAGAAAATGAACAAAAGCTGATAGAACTTAAAATGTTAGAAAAGTTAAAAATAAAGTAAGTTATAAAACAAAAACTAAGAGAGAACATTAGTCAAAAGTTAATAAAGATTTTAAAAAGAAATATATTGAAAAACAAGAACAAATATATAATATATACAGATGGTATAGCAAATAAAAAAAAATAAAGAAAAGACAATAGATAGAAATATAGATATAGGATAAGTACAAACAAGTAAAGCATAAGATTAATCAAAAAAAAAATAGTAATATAGACAGCAGTTTTAACAATATTAATAAAGAAAAAACTAAAAATATATACAGATAGTAATACAACAATTAGAAACATTAGTAAAGGCTTAGTGTATATAAATAGAAATAAAGTTTTTAAGAAGAAAAATATACTATAAGTATTGAAAATAATTAATATAATTAGAACAAAAAACATTCAAATAGAGTAGATTAAAGTAAAAAGTCATATTAGGAACAAATAGAATAATAAAGCTGATAGTCTTGCAAAAAAAAGAACATTAAGCAAAAAAATAATTTTTCTAGAAGAAGTCAACAATAAAAAAATAAAGTACTATCTAGATTGGGAAACAAGTAAATAGACTTACTATTTAAACTGCTATGTAAAATAGTAATAAATATTAGATTAGAAATAGAGTAGAAGAAAATAATACTAATTAAAAATATAGAACTAGTAACAGATGCAATAATCTACAATTGAATATACTTTTGAAAAAGGCTAAAGTTATCTAAAGGAGTATATTGTTTAACAAGAAGTAGTGCAAAAAGAAGTATTTTTATAAAATATATATTAAACAAACTTCTAACTTTAGAAGAACTCAATAAAAAAAGACCAGATATATATACAATAGCAGAATGTTAAGTTTGTTAAAGTAAAACTAAAGAAACACAAAACACTTGACATCTTGTAAGAGACAAGTAAACCTATAAAAAAAAATACAGAAAGTATCTATTACAATAATATAAAAAAGTTTAAAAGAAAAAGAAAAAATCTGAGTTCTATTTTATATATTATATATAATATTTTTTGAGAAAACAGAGAAAGATAAAATAAAAATAAAAAAAGCATCAATCAAAAACCTAATTCCAAAAACAACTCAAGACAAATTATCATAATTTTTAAGTACAAAAACAAGATAATAGTTTATGAATATAGTAGCAAAAATAGCATAAAGCATATTTTATAAACAAGTTTAAAGAATATATTATAAAAAGGTTAATGTATAGGAAAAAAAAAAAGAAATAATAAGTAAAATGAAAAAAAGAAAACAGAAAAAAAAAAAAAGACTAATTAACAAAAATAAAAAAAAAAAAAATAAGAAAAAAAAGTAAACAAATTAAAAAAGAAGTTAGAAAAACAATTTGAAAGCTTGTTATAAAAGAAGGAAGACTCTTTTATTATAGACTTTAAGTAGTCAGACAAGCAGCTTACCTTTGCTAGAAGTAATGTGACAGGTTGTACTTAGGCATTATTAAGGTAGCTAGATAATGCTAGGCTTAGTTGTTAAGTATATTTTTATAATTGCAATAGTAATTTCAAAAATCTTAATAAAGCATTAGTATAATTGCTTAAAAAAAAAAAAGAAATTACAGATCTGACAGTTAGTATAAAACCTTCAGATAAACTAATTAAATAGGCAATCAAAAGTTACATAGGTAACTAGTTATATGCTTATTCTTTTTTTTTTTTGGTATTAAGGTAACCTTTTTGGTCTTTTGACTTTTATTAATCACTTATTGGTATTGTAGTTCAATGAACCATTACAGGAGAGCATACAATTGGTTACATATGTAACTTTTCTATATTACCTATTTAAGGAGTTTACCCAAAGGTTCCTTACCATTGCTGTACCTAACATCCTTGCTTAGGTGTTTCACTTTAAACATTTTGAACTTGCAATCTGTATTAACATTACTGTTCATCTCAGATGCACCAGATCATCGTCCTTAATCTTAGGACTAATTTATTCTTAAGGTAAACCCTCTAGAGCCTTCTGTACCTATTTTTATAGCTGACCTAGGTATCGCTATGGCAGAACTAACACTTGTGATCAGGGCTAATCATTAAACTGCTATGCTCTTGTAGAGTTTACTTAGACCCTAGCATCTACTTCACAGCATAACCTCAGTACTTTGGTATACCTCTGCCTTTTCTTCTGCCCTTTTACCAAACTCCCAATCCAGATAGCCCATATAGGATTACAACCAGTCCATTGGTATATCAGGTTAGTCTAATATCCTTTTTCTCTGATTTGTTCAGATGGCATGGTTGGTAGTACCTTCGAGACTTTCAACTTAGAGGTTCTTGCCCATTCAGCTACTAGAACCATGTACTAGACCTGGATATCTGTTTTGTCAAACTAACCTTTATAGTAAGGCTGTCAAAGATCCAGCTACCTCTCTACTCGAGTCTTCTCAAATAGACTTCTTGTTACCCAATTTCAACAGATTTACACAGTTACAAAGACTTATCTAGTATTTGTACCATCTGATTTGTCAGTTTGCATTCCTCTGTGTAACTCCAACATTGCACAAATGCCTTATAACCTGCCAGTCATGCTGGTGCGACTGCCATTACAGGTATCCTAACCCAATCATTAGTAACAGTTGCTGTAATACAAATATTACATAAGTAATTATTCAAATTTTCACTGTTGATGGGATTTGAACATCCAACCTACTACTTGGAGGGTTGACAACCTGATCACTTCACTAGGTTGCCACACCTCTGTTATATGCTTATTCTTGTATAAGTTATATGTAATATATAATTAAAAATACAATAAAAATGGTAGTCCATTAACATTGGCTTTAGCAAAAACAAAAAAAAAAAGATATAATAAATAAGAAATATAACAAACATATCTATAACTAATTTTATATGCATAATAATAAAATAAATTTAATGTTAAAAAAAATTATAAGTAAAAATATATATAATTTTATAATTATGTTATATTTTTTTGATACAGATTATAACATATTTAATTAATTTAATTTAATTATAAAATTAATTTGATTAAATTAACTAGTAATTGTTTTTTTTATTAGCTAATTTGTAGTTTTTGTACATTTGTACATGAAACTGTTCATGCTCTTATACTTTTATTTATTAATTTAATTTAGGTTTTTTTCTTTTTATTTCTTCACAAAAGACATACCTTTCTAGGTTCGATAAATTGACTTGACATAACGATAACGATAATAGTTACATGTGAACATTCTTAGAAGCAATCACATGATGTTAGATGCAGAATAGTTAAATCAAATTTGTAATTTTTTACAATAAACTAGGAATAGTGATGTTAGCATGACTCATCTAAGTGAAAAAAAAATTATACCCTTCAATGTACCACTTAATTTATCTATTTATTATTAATTATTATACTAATAAAAGTTTGTAAAACCTATATAAAACTTCTAGAAAAATATATTTCATTATTTCGAACAACCTAATTAATGCCATAATATTAATTTGTTTACTTGTCTTTTGTATGTATGGCTACAATTACCGATTAATTTATTTTTAGTCCCAGCGTCTTGTATTCAAGCATTGTGCCCAATGACACAATCAGAGCATTCAGATATGGATTATTAGACATTGCCTATATCCAATGATTTTGCTCGGACTTTGTTCATAAACCCTGTACGTCCGTAAGTATGCACGTACGTACATATATATATGCATACATACATACACATAACCAATAGTTAATCACTCAAAAAAATGTCTCGTGACCGTGGTCACAATTTAAGGTATTACTACGAAATGTCAGCCATTTACAGCACCAAAGTCTTTTATCTAAAGGTGTATTTTGATACATTAAAATAAATTATAATAATGTAAATCAAGAACAGTACTTTTTGAATGATTTTAAGACCTGCATTAAGGGTGTCCAATTAATCGATAGACACTTCATCCAATTGAAGAAGCAGTATACTCCGGAGTAGACTGGAGTTGGTATTAAAATCCGAGTTTCACTAACGTCAAACTGAAGCTATTAACCCAATTTTGGTTGAATTTAAATTTGTTCAACCCAACATAAATTTCCTGACAAGAATTGAAGACATAACTTGATTTGACAAGAAAAAGCAGGTTGAGAATTCTCATCTGATGGATGAATTTTAAGGATAAATAATAATTGTATATTTTTACTCACGCCTCTTATGTCTGTCGATTTCATCTTTACGGTATAATAATGACTTAAACGAACCCTTTTACCTACCAATCGTAACTTTTTGAAGATCTAAAATACGATTTACAAGATTCTAACTGTGAATAGTCTTACTTGATCAACAAGAAACCGACACGTCGTTTAGAAATAATTCTTGCTTGTAGATCAAACTGAATCTAAATTTACGAGCCACGCTAACAATCCTCTTTATGCATAATTGGCGATCAAGGACTACTTGAAGGTAAATTACGTGCATTGTAATAACGACAATAGCTCCACATAACAGGGTTAGTAATGTTACACTTATATAATGCCCATCGATCTGAGCCAAAAGCATCGGACTTGACTCAGCGGCTATTGTTTACATCCAAGGCGCAAGATGAAAAAAAGATGTTCATCGGTTGTCTAATTCTAGATGCATAAAGTTGTATGAGATTCTACTACGTATTCTCTCATACTGATCATACTAATGCGGCTTTATCTATGCAAAATGCAAGTGCAAAATGGTCAATTATCAATAAGCCAAATCGAAATCTAAATTAAGTATGCATGACGTCATCGATTTTGATTCAAGGTGTGGTGGTTACAGAGAAACTGAGATTGTTCAACTTGCATAAAAAGTTCCCTTTTTTCTGTAAGAGACTTGTTTTTTTCGTTGCGAAGTTGAGCGTGCTTTCAGGGGTGAAGTGGTAACGTTTTGACACTTCACGCTCTTGTTTCCGCTTTGCGCTGGTCTTGCGGCTTTCGTTTATTTTACTATTTTATTATCTTATTTTTCATTTTTTTTTATCTTGTTAATTTTTTTTTTCCCTTTCTTATTTCTGGGGAATCACGCCTTCAAATTTTGGACTTTACTCCTTAAGTCAAAAAAGACCCATCGTTTCACACAAACTAGATTTGAAAGGGTTTCGTAAGCAATCTTTACATACTAGCTTACTTCCCATCCTCTCTTATCCTCATCTTTACATCTCTTAGAGTCTTCATTTTAGATACTTGTCTCTGTACAAATAGTTTCGTAAGTATATTAATCTTGAAACTTTTCTGGTGAATGAAATCTTAATCTGCTTCCTCTGAAAGTTAGATTTATACACTCAGAACAATGGGTGACGACATTGAATTGTATTTCGAAGATACGTTCGAGGATCACTCTGTTGAATCGGACAATAATACTCTTTCGAGGTCAAACTCTTTTAAACTAAAAAAAACTGGTGGAACTGATAGTCAAAGGAAAAAAGATAAACGTCGTTCAAAGGTGTGTCTTTTATAACAATATCATTATTTTCCATTGGCTTTGAAATTTTACTTTACATTCCATGGGTCACTTTTCATTGATGTTTGTCTGATTTTGACTCCTTTGGTGATTATTTCTATATTCAGTTGTGGTATGAGAAGTCGAGTCCTCAACCTCAAAGCGATAGTGAACAAAGCACCGGCACTCAAGAAACAATCCCGACTGCTATTGTTATAAAGAATATCCCATTTTCAATTAAGCGTGACGCGCTTTTGGCAACTCTCGTACGTTTACGCTCCATGTAAATCTTATTCTAGCTTTTTGATAATTTCGGTCATCAATAATTTTTCGATTTCAGAATGCTCTCGACATTCCAAGACCATATGCTTTTAACTACCATTTCGATAACGGTGTCTTTAGAGGATTGGCATTTGCAAATTATAGAACTCCTGAAGAAACGGATCTTGTGGTTTCCGCATTAAATGGCTATGAAGTTTCTGGCCGAAAACTTAGGGTTGAATACAAACGCGTTCTACCCGCTGCTGAAAGAGAAGCTAAAGAAAGAGAAAAGATGGAAAAACAAAAGGTTGATAAAGACCTATCCAATCAAGATGTGCGTACACATGAACAAATTAACAACGAACAAATCGATAAGCCAAAAACAGTTGATAGCGAAAATGGAAAGCATGAAAAAGATAAAAAAGATTTAGAAAAAAGGATTATAGGTAATTCTCGTTTGTCCTTATTTCTATTGAGTTGAGATATTTAATTCAATCTCATTTTTATTCAATTTCGTTTATTAATATTATTGTGTTTTTTAAAATCCAATTTCATTTTTCATTCATTTTAGCATCTGAACAACTCGATCTTAATGATCCTGAGACACTTAAGTTCTATGACCAAGTAATCATTTTCCGTGACGATAAAACCCGCGAAGAATTAGTATTTCCAAAAATACTTTCATCCGCCCAACGCCGTACACTACATTTAATTGCCCAAAAGCTTGGTTTGTATCACTACAGCGAGGGTGATGGAGATGATAGAGTTCTAAGGATTGTGCGCAAACCAGCTTCTGCTGCTATCACTATAAAGGTTTGTAATTTTGTCTTCCATGTTTTTTTTTCCGTATTCAAGATTGCTAATCCTGTAATGCCCATTTAATTTATAGCCGTCAAGGAATGGCTCTTTGGGTAAACGGGCAGGACACCAATTATTTTCAAATTTATCTGAGAGTCCCTCGAATAGGTCTATGCGAGGAGATGCTTCTCCATTATCACGGTCTCCGTTTAGAAAATCTTGGCTGTAAGTATTTCTACCTTCACATTCCTTTCATTCGCCATTATACGAAAAATTCTATGGTTCAAATATTGATGAACTTACATTTTGTTTATTAAAAAAAAAAAAAATAGTAATGATGGAACACCTATCGTTTTTCCAATTCGGCAACCAAGAGGACCTGATCCTGCTCAGAATTTTGCCTTTCGTCCATCTCGTTTACATATATCCGCTATTCCATTTGGTGTATCAGATGATGATTCAGTATCAGATTATGCTGAGCACAGAAGATCTGGTCTTTTTGATGTGCATGCACCTGCCTTCCAATCGATTACATCATAGTATGTACTTGGTTTGGGTTTTTGACTGACACTAATGATAATTGTGTTTATATAACTCTGGCGTTCATTTTATCTACTTTGTCATATACATGACAATTTGAACATACATTTATTTTATTTTATTTTGTTTTATTTTATTTTACTCTTTTTTTTTTTTTTGTTTGCATTTGACTTTTACTAGAAATTTTGGATGTTTCTTTTTCTTTCTTAAATTTATATATTATTTTATACACCAACCTGTTTCTGTTTGTACTTTATAGTTTAACATATATAGACAATGTTCCGAATAAAGTTTAGTTGTTAAAGAGAAATTGCTTTTAATGCATTTCTTTTTTGTTACGGGGAATTTTTCTCAATTTCCGTTTTATTAACTTTTTAAGGAATCACTTTGTATTTATTTGGCAATTTAATAAACATTTTTTTGTATACAATAAAAAAGGTACAGTCGACTCTGGATATACCGAACTGCAGATTCTGAAAGATTTTGAATAATTTTGTTATATAGTTTACTTGTTCATAGAAAAACCACGATCTTGATCACGTGCGTATGATTTTATTGGACACGTGTCGAAAATTTTCGGCATTTCGCTCGAAATTTTTTGCATTTCGGAATATTCCGGACCAATAATCAACCAACTCTTTCTATATAGGTTCTGGCCAAAAAAAGTTCGTTATATAGAATTACTATGTTTTCTTAAGATCCGTAGCTCTTGTTATACCGAACTAATATTAAATTTTTAAAATTTTAAGTTCGTTATATCCAGAGTTCGTCCAGAGTTAACTGTATAATAAATTCGTTATATCGAAATATGTATACATAGTTCGGCATAGTCCTGGACTGGTAAAAAGGAGTTCGGATGCGGTATATAAAAATTTACTATTTGAGTTCGGTATAACCAGCTACGTAAATAAAAAATTGGTTCTGCCAGATCAAGTTCGTTATAGCCCGATTTCGGTATACTCAGAGTCGACTGTATCTTATTTCTTTCATAACGATAAGGGTTGATGTTTTTGAAATTGTTAAGGACACTAAAAAGATTCAAATCCATGTCTAAAATTAATTGAGCTTTTAGTTTAGATTGATTTAAATTCAGAGTATATATCTTATTTATATACTGTAATTTTATTTATTTGATTATTTTTTACTGTTTATTTTTCTTATTTGATCAATTTTATTTAATATAGTATTTCTTTTATACTGTAGTACTGTAGACTTTATCCCTTAATCCGTAGATCGTTTCCAGGCAAATTTGCCTGGAAAATTTTTACTATTTGTGCCACTGTATTAAACTGTTCTGACCTTTAAAATTGTGTTCAAAATTGTTATTTGCATTGTAACCAGGGTCTACGCAAGTCATGGGCATTATTTTAATCATAGGAATAACGGTATTACTTTTCATATTGCAACATATTTAACTTAACAAATTTGGTATTTGGATCGGTGGCTAAGACGGCAACTAAAAACCATAATTGCGCTTTATTATTTTTGTAGTACATGCCTGGAGTATTAAAACTCATAAGTTTTATTTTATTTTTTTGGTCTTAAGGTGAACTCATAAGTTTTATTAAAATCAAGTTTTGTCTTTATTTTACATTTTGGTTTAATTTTAATTTTATTATTATTATTATTATTGCATTTTTATTTTTTTTGTTATTTTTTTTGTCATAACTGACTAAGTCGTCACATTTTTAGCATTAGCTATTAGTTTAATTAATAGTTATACTATAATATATAGTAGTTAGATAAAAAAATCTTAATTAGTTATTAGAACTATATGACATTAAGTAATATTTTGATGTTACTATTTTCTTCCAAACTTCAAATACCTTTATACAAGTTTTATATATTCTAGTACAAAATTATTATGTCAAATACCATAATATAAGAATTCTAAAAAATTTTATATAATCTTCAAGTATTTTTACACAATTTCTAAATGTCTTTACATAATCTTAAATATTTTTGTACAATTTCAAGTATTTTTATACAAAGGGTATGGCAACTTAGTGAAGTGAATAAGTTGTCAACTTCCCAAATGATAGATTAAGTGTTCAAATTCTATTGACAGTGAAAATTTGGATAATTACCTATATAATTTTATATTATAACAACTGTTTTTAATAATTAGATTAAGATACTTATAATGATGGTTATATTAGCATAATTGACAGGTTATAAAACATCTGTGTAACTGATTACACAAAGAAATGCAAACCAGTATTAGGTAATACAAACACTAAATAAGTTTTTGTAGTTATATAAATCTGTTAAAATTAGAAAATAAGAAGTTCATTTAAAAAAACCCAAATAGAGAAATAGTATGAATCTTTGATAATATTACTATAAAGACTAGACTATTGGAAATAAATACCAATATCAAAATGCTTGAACAGGTAAAAACCTTTAGATTGGAAGTCTCAAAGGTACTACCAACTGGGTTATCAAAATGAATCAAAGAAAAAAGATATTAAGCTGATCTAATATATTAATAAACTAATTATAGTCTTATAAAATTATCTGAATTAGAAGTTTAAAAAACAGACAAAAATATACTACTAGAAATATGTTATGAAATAGATGTTAAGATTTGAGTAAACTCTACAAAAACATAATATTTAAAGATAAAACTCTGATCACAAGTATTAGTTCTATTATAATGACACCTATATTAGTTATAAAAATAAGTACAAAAGGCTTTGGAAGATTTATTTTGAAAATAAAATAGTCCTAAGGTTAATACAAATGCAAGTTCGGAGGGTTTAAAATAAAATATCCAAACAGAAATATTAGATATAATAATTAATAAGAAATCTTTAGATGAACTTCTTAAATAGGTAATATAAAAAAATTATATATAGTTAATTATATATTTTTTTTGTAATAATTTACAAAAATTATATTATTAAAAAAAAAAGTTATTAATAAAAGTTAAAAAACCAAAAAAGCTATCTTAATAAAAAAAAAAAAAAGTATCTTTATACAGACTTAAATATTTTAATATATATTTTAAATATTTTAAATACAGATAACATTGTTCTAATTATTTTTATATAAACTTTATTTTTTTATTAAATATAGGTTTTTTTGATTTTATTAAAGTTATTAGTTATTAGTATCTACTATTTTTATTATGAATTCAATTATGATTACATAACTTGTACAAGATAATTTCTATATTATACTAGCAAATAGCACACAAGTTTCTATATACTAAAGTGTTATTTAACCTAATCTTGACCTTTCTGTCTATATATTTGTTAAATTATTACATATTTCAAAGTATATTATTTGACTATAGGGCTTTAGAAGGCCTTTCTGTTAACTAATTATTTATATTTAATTTTTGTTAACAGAGCTTATTCTTGTAAAGTTCATTCAGACCTTAGTACTAACTTCATAACATATCTCTAATACTTAGTATATTCTACTTTGATTCTTAAACTTTTAATTCAGATAGCTTAGAAAAATTATGATCTGTTTTTGATATTTTAAGAGTCTGCTTCTTAAGATTCTTTTTCTCTGATTTAAGATTTTTAGTAACCTAGTTGGTGGTATCTCTTATTGAGGTTCTTGTCTGCTTGATTTCTTTCACATTGGTATTCATTTTCTAGATCTAGCCTTTATAATAATATTGTCAAAATTTTGTATTATCTCTCTATTTAGCTCTTTCTAAATAAGCTCCAGCTTCTTAGTTCTATAGATTTATATAACTACAAAGACTTATCTTGGATTTGCACTATCTGATGCTAGTTTACATTCTTTTATATAACTCCAATATTTTGCAGATGCTCTATAACCTGCTAGTTATGCTAATGCAACTATAGTTACAAGTATTTTATTCTAACTAATTAACAGAATACTGTCATCATAATATTACCTGTATATTACATAAAAGATTATCTAAATTTTCACTATCAGTAAATTTTGAACTTACTACTTACTATTTAGAAAGTTAACAATTTATTTATTTTATTAAGTCACTATACCCTTTAAATATAGGTTTTAATTTTATGATTAAAGATATAATTTTAAAAAAAGAAGCTTATTTTGTTTCAATATATGTTTTTAAATTATTATTATTTAATTCTATATTATTAATAATATTATAAAAAATTAATATATTTTGTATAATTTTTAAAAAAATTGAATAATCTAATTAGTTTATTTTAAGAAACTATTAATAGATAAAATTTTGATAATATTACTTGTAATAAGATTTAATATATAAACAACACATCTAATATTTCAAATATGCAAATAAGAGAGCTGACATTTAAGAGCTCATTATAGCCCTCTCAGAGAAATGTTAATTGACTATGTCCCACACCCCCAAAGTCAATTATTTGACAATTATAAGTTTTAAAGTAATTAATAATATAATTATATAAATCTTGCATATTTTATAAACTCCTTATATATTTTTATGCACCTCTTGCATTATTATACATTATTATATATAAATATGTGTAATAATGCAAGAGGTGCATAAAAATATGCAAGGAGTTTATAAAATATACAAAATTTATATAATTACATTATTAATTACTTTAAAACTTATAATTGTCAAATAATTGACTTTAAAAATGTGAGACATAGTTAATTGACATTTCTTTAGAGGGGCTATAATAAGCTCTTAAATGTCAGCTTTCTAATTATATACTATAATTTTATAAGTAATATAAGTATTGCTTCTATTATCAGTTATACAAACTATAAATTTATTTATACTAACTTTATTAATA
This sequence comes from Cetraspora pellucida, assembly GCA_910591915.1. NCBI lineage: Eukaryota > Fungi > Glomeromycota > Glomeromycetes > Diversisporales > Gigasporaceae > Cetraspora > Cetraspora pellucida. Next base: position 12,283 of record CAJVQA010006121.1, read on the forward strand.
CTATTAAAAATTTAAAAAATAAGAAAGATCAGAGGGTTTAAACAGAACATCTAAGCAGGAGTGTTAGGTATGACAACTGGTGGGAAACCCTCAGATGGACTCCTTAAATAGGTAATATAGAAAAGTTATATGTGTAGCCAGTTGTACACTCATCTAATAGTTTATTATAGATCCATCTATATAAAACATGTACCTACTATAAGTATTAATAAAAAGCTTAGACCAAAGAGGTCACCTTAATACTGAAAAAAAATAAAAAATAAGAAATTCTTTAGTTTGTTTTGTATTTGAAAAACTTAAATTAGTATACAAATACTCTTTTTTATTAGATATAAAAATAATAAAATTATATAACATCTTTTTTGTTAAATTTGATTATCTGTTAAGAATTGTTTATAATTAATACAATTATATTAATAGGTATTCGTAAGCTATACTAAATTTAGTATATTGTACTAAATTTAATATAGTATTAAAATGAAGATAAAATAACAGAAATTATTCATAATTATATAAAACTTTTACAAAACATTGTTAAGTATATATAGTTTATTATGATACTAAATTTATAACTATGTATCTTTACAAATTAGATATAAGCAAGCTTTTTTTAGAAAGTATTTTTATATTTAATCATCTTCACTGATCAAATTTTAATTCTACTTTTCAAAGAATACTGCTTATATCCAACCAAAAAAAAAATAATTTACTCTATGCTTAGATTATAAATTTATTTATTTAATATATTTAAGAAGTCTTATTTTCAAAATTTATTAGATTTTGATTATTTACAAGCCACATAGTATATTATATAATCGTAATTATGCTCACAAACATGATCAAATGATCATAATTGTAATCATAATCATTATTAATGACAGATTTAGAATAGTCTAATTCATGGATTAATAATATATATATAATAACAAAGTATTGATCTAAAAAAAAAAATAGATGGTAAAGACTTGTTCTGTTAAAAAAAAAAAAAGTGATAAGTTATTTGCTTTTTTTTTTTTAGCACATATACACAAGACATATATACATATATACTTTGTATATAACTTCTATTTTTTTTTTTTATATATATAAACTTTATCTTGCATAAAGATATAAGGTGGAACCAGTATAAGTATTAGTATATAAAAAGCAAAGTAGAAAGATATAAGCAAATTAGTAATATAAAAAAATTGAATATTCAAAAAAAAAATAAAAAAAAATACTGACCATACAAAATGCTAAGAATATTAAGTAAAATAACTGTTAGAGTATAAGTTAGTTTTAAAGCATTAGTATTGCCAAGTGAAAAAGTATTACAGTACTTACAAAATCATTATAGTAATTGGAAAAATCAACATTTTTATAGTATGATTATTGGAAAGTTAAATGAAGATAGGTACTTAAAATATAGGATCAATGTAGATTAACTTAAAAATGTAATCATTGATGTTCTTGCAAGTAATCTGTGTTATGAAAAACAAAATGTTTTACTTAGTAAAGGACTACCATTAAATGATAAATTGCCAATTGTTTTTTTAGAACATTATGATAATAGTGAAAGTAGTTTGAATAATGATTATATTGATAATAAAGAAGAAAATAATGATACAATCAAAACAATTAATCTTTCTGCTATAGAAAACTGGAAGAAACAATCTATAACTATTAACTAGCATGAAGTTAACCCCTCATATAATTAGGAGTATAGTGTCAATATTAAATTTATTAGACTAGCTTTGCTATTTAAGTTGCTATATCGATATCTTCTGCTTAATTATATTAAGCAGCATGTAATTAATTTTATTAATATATGTGAAAAGAAATACTCTAATTAAGTTGATGTGAATTATAGTAAATATATATGGTGGTTAGGTTTATGGTGCTAATGTCTGTTTTTCCTATAGCTAATTGACATTTTTATTGAAAAGCAAGTGAAGAGCTTACAAAACCTCTAATATCTTTTAATTTTTAATGTCGGATGTTTCTTTTACGATTTGAATAAATAGTTTCTTGTTATACTTTAATAATGACATATAAATTAGAGGCTCCAAATCTTATTGATTTATTGTATTCTGTTTGAAGTTTTATTAATGCATTTAATAAAAATTTAATTAAGACTATAAAGTCTAGGCCAACTTTGTGTATTGATAAATCAATGAATTTATGATTAGAAAGTAAGAATAAAATTTCTAATCATTATAAAATATCCTGTAAGCCACATCAGTAGGACAAGAATGGAAAATACTAGCAGATAGATTTACAAATATTATTATTTAAGTAGAGCCTTGTGAAGATAATGAAATTGAAAAAAAAACTGATTTGCTTTAAATTATAACAGTATAACAGCATATGTTTTGCAATTAGCTCAATTATAGTTTGGTAGTAGGTAAACTATAATTGAAAATAGTTGGTTTGGATCCTCAAAGCTTTGCATTACATTAATGCAAAATAGATTATATGATATTTTTCATATTAAAAAAAGATGTGAATAGCCAATTAATTATCTCTATGATATAGTTTAAAAGCTTGAAAATGCATATAGATCTTATTTTTTAAAAGTTGCAAATATTAATAATATTAATTTAATTGCAACTTCTTTAAAAGATCAAAAACCATAGTGTTATTGCAATTGCATCAATTACAACAAAGGATGATGAAGTTAAATGTATAATTAAGGAGCATACTGATTCTTCTATAATTAAATTTACAAGACCAAAAATTTTTTATAATTATTCTTGTTCAAAAGGTGCTGTTGATATTAATAACCAGATTTATATTTTTAATTATAGTAACATTATTATAATACTATTATATTGTATTATTATTATAATATTTTATATTACAATATAATAATTGTAATAGTAATATAAATACAATATAAATCAATTTTAGTTTGGAACTCTTTCCGACGATCACTCGAACCAAACTTTTCAAAAAGCCGAACTACAGAAAAATGTTATAGTTAATATATTAAACTTTATAAAAACTTTTCTAGA
>CAJVQA010006122.1:0-15274 GCA_910591915.1 Cetraspora pellucida
TTTATAAAGTTTTCTCTGAGATCTACGCTCTTTATTATCTTTCATATACTCGGCTAATCTTTCCTTAAGCTTTTTTCTAAAAGCAAATAGCATATAATAATTTCTTGATTCACACTTTCAATTCATTCTTCAGCCTTAACAATTGCACTATATAAATCAGAAAAATTACTTGAGCTTGTGATAGATTCAGCCTGAGAAGTGGTACTGCTTGTTGAAGAACTTGGTGATTTCAGCTTCCCAATAAGTTTTTTTAACATAGATACATTTTCGTCTTTAGTCTTTACTTTCTTACTAGATAATTTATTTTCAGTGGTATCTTTACTAGGTCTTTTACGGGATTCTTTTTCTAAAGGGATAATGCTTTGGTCTGTTGAACGATTACTTTTACCATCTTCATTATCATCTACATCCGACATATCTTCTTCTATAATTTCTGGCAAATCTTGAGATTGGATACTATGTTTTTCCATTCTTCTAACTACTGATGATGTACTTGATTCAGAGTCTCTTCTATGCCCTGTTTCAATAATTTCAACCTCCTCACTACAACCAGAAAATGGACACATATTTGGAATTGTAAGTAAAAGTTTTTTTTCAATACAAAGTCTATGAAACACATGTTCACAAGATAGTGTTGTAAATGCCTTAAGAGGAAATGAAATAATTTCTTTCCCACATTCTGAACAATTACTTAGATTTGGAATTTTTTTTCCCTTAATAATATCATCCTTGAAGGTTTTTAGAATATTATATGTGAGATTTTTGATGTTATTAATAGGAGTAGATGGTGTAAAAGTAGAAGTGGTAGACATATTTCAATTATAACCAGATAAGTTTTACATAACGAAATCTCTTATACTTTGCTTATTTTTATAGTTTATTCTTCACGACTAACAAACCTAATTTGCAGATTTTATAAAATCTCATTTTGGATTTGGCAATCTATTCATTCAGAATTAATTAGTATAGAGGAATCGCTTGATCTTTGCTGGCAATCGTGGATAAAAAATTTAGCTTAAGGGTAGACCCAAAGGGTCATTGCTCTGCAATATGTGTGGTTAGTGAGTTGGTTAGTACTGAAATAATTCTATGCTGATCTCCGATTCATAGATTTAAAACACATGATATTACTTCCTTGAGGCCCATTATAACGTAATGTGATTTACTTTACTTTGTGTCTATATATAAGATTATCAAGCTCAATAATTAACTTTACCTTTTACTTTACACTTTTGAATAGGGTGTTTCTTTACTGCTCTAGTCTTATGCGCATATGTAACTTCTATTTCTGAACTAGATGTGGAAGAATTACTTGAATCGCTGTCTGAAGTGTCTGAATTAGAAGAAGCATCTGTGGAATATTTGACATTATTTTTCTTACTCTTATTTTTGAAAACATCATCATTTAATCTTCTGGATGGTAGATGTGTAGGAAGTATGTTGCAAAGCAATGACCCTTTGGGTCTATCTCCAATATTTGAGAGAATTTTGTTAATTATATTTATAACCTCTTCTTGAGCTAGACCAGGTTTAGATTCCATTGATTTAGATAAATTATTTTTAGTGAAGCTGGCTTTGTTAAAATCTTCATCAAATAACAGGATGCTCATACCATCTATTACAATTTTAGCATAGTGGACATGGGTTTTGGGAGAATGTCCAAAGCTTATTTTTGGTTCATGCATCCATAACCAATCTTGCCCCAATACCAGATCGAATAATGGATTTTTGTGAATTTGAAAGTCTATTAGTTCAGTATCACCTAAACTTTGCCACTTTCTTTTAATGCGAAACTGTAAATCTAAGCTTTTTATTTTTTCGCTTATTAGATCATCATTAACTATACCTTCTAATCTGTGATCAGATTTAAGCTTATCAAATAAGTGTTTGCTAATAGTATTATATTTAGATGTTGTATCAATTAATGCTTTTACTAGGATTTTTTCTTCTACAAGTGTATTGATAAACATGTTAAATATGTTTAATGATGTATATTATAACCAAAAAATAATATTTATTCTGAATTTTATTATGTATTAATATAATAAATAATAGCAAAGCTGTATCAGGGTACATATTACGATATGATATTGACAATGAATAAAACTACATTGGAAAATAATCATAAATCTCGAAATGGTAATAGTGTAATATCTCACATTATTAAACAAGTATCAAATAAAAAAATTCAGATCTCTTTCTGTTAATTACTAAAAATAGTAAAACTCGAGATTCGACAGGATATTATAAACTCGATAGCAAACCCAGATATTTCTCAGAGAAATCATATACTATCTGAGGCTAAAAGAAAAAAAACAATTTTTAATGATACCACATCTGAGTCCTTGTCTGAATCTGGGTCCAGCTCTGAATCCTTTTATGATAATGAAGATTTTACTATAGATATGGTAAAAGTGAAGAAGTGCAATTAATCTTGATCATAGATATGAAATCATCTTGCTTGCTTATAAGGAACGCCTTTTTTTCTATAATTGACTACAATATAATTTTGCACAGGAGAAGTATGATTATCAGATGAATGACGTAGACATTCTCCAGCAATTGTATAAGCATGGGCCATATTCTTAGCCTCATGTGCTTCTACACCATAACTGCTCCTAATTTACGTAAATATTTAGAAATTAAATCATAATCTTTTAAGAATTTATTGAACCATTTAACTCCTGGCTTATCTGGATCACCCATTCGTTCAGATGATATAGCATGCTGAATCCAAGTGAGTAGTTCTTTGGCTCATTCTTGATTCTTTTCCATCGATCTAAATTTTCTGGGAATATCTGACTGACCTCGATTCTTTGCATATCCTGTCACTCCAGCATCTGTAATGTGTAAAGTTTTAAGTTCAGCAGGACGAATACAAAGCATTACCATAACATCAGCAAGAGCCTGACAATCAGATAAAGTTTTAATATCATATGCATCTAATCTTTCTTTGACTGATTCTAATGTAAATTCATCTGGATAATCAATACATTTAGCTTTAGCTTTTTTTCGATTGACACTCTGGATTTTGTTGGCATCTTCTGTAATATCTGGAAATTTTGTAACCTCAATTATCTCAAGTGATGCATTAAGGTTTCTTAATTCTCTACGAAGACGAGTGAGACGTGATGAGCCAGCATTAGCATTTTTTGCTAATAGGGCTAAGGCATAAGCTTCAGCTCTTACATCTCTAATAGTAAGTTTATTTTGTAAAATCTGTTGTGCCATCTCTCCAATAGTTTCCTCTATTCTTTTTGAGGGTTTGTTGGAAATTGCAATATTTAAGGTTTTACCAGAGGCACTTTCACAATAGGTATTTTCACATTGGTCATTTTTCTGAATAGAGAATAAGTCATTCACTTGATTCTCACTAAACCCATATCTATTTTGCAAGATTCGTTTTGTTATCTCTCTAATGATTTCTTCTTCCAAATCTTTGGGGGGTGAAGCTATAGCTATTTTGCAACTGCCCTCAATAACATTTATAATCTTGCCTTTCTCGCTTCTCTGATTAGGTATCAATATACTTACCTGTTTATCACTAAATTTAAAGCCATCCCAAAGACGTCTTCGAGCCTGATTCCTTTTTCTATCATCTGTAAGGTTTTTGAGAAACTCAGAGGTATATTGACTAAGTTCAAATATATCCATATTTGGAGTAAGTTTATATTTTTCAATGATTTTAGTTGCGATAGTTGACATGATTGAATGTTATAATAGGTCAGATAGTTTATGAACAATTCTTTAGGTTATATACATTATGGAAAATATCTTTTCAAATCAAAATTAATCATGCTTTTTTCCTCATATACTCAGAAAAAAGAGAGTTTATGTCTACCTACAGGGTAACCGGGATGTCGATTTGAAATTTACTATTATATGGGATATAATAAAAAAATATAGCCTAGAGATAGAGGTCCAGGTTATATTAAGATTTATGATTCATTTTTCTATTATTTAGTACACCTATCCAAATAAATTCTGGCATGATTCAACAGTTATAAGATATTTGTAATATATGTCTGGTCTGTTTTGTAATATTTCAGGTGGTGGTATTACTGCTGGCTTCCATATATTAAATAAAAAGGTTGTGTGATCGGAATAACCATAATCGATATGTTTAGATATTTCTGAGTAATTTGATAAATCACTAATATGTTTATATCCATTGCAAATTAATTTTCAGAATGTTGAGCCATTTATGTTTATCATCTGGTCAGTTAATAAGTTGAGCACTTTTTCTGAAGTTTCCAATTCTTGATCGTTCATTTTGTTTATAGTATTTATATATATATATATATATAGCACATAAAGTGTACGTAGTTTTTGTAATATTTTTATTAGAAAATTTTATATTAGCTAGTTTGTAGAAGCAAAAAACCCCCTATATTGAAGCTCCTACCTGCAAAATTTACCTTATTCGCTCCTTATTTTATATACATATAGGATGCAAAGCATCTTCTGCTTCGCAGACTTACCATAGCATACCATTTGCCTAGAGTATGCTCACTGTTTTTTTCTATTCCTCGTCAGTATCCAGCCATGATGAGGTGATTTCATCTTCCTCGAAAGAATGGCGAATTATTTCTTCACTTATTAATCTTTCTCGCACTGTCATATCCATATATTTACTGGGGTCTTCTTCAGCCTCCTTTGCAAAACTACACATTCTCGCATTAGTCTGCATTCTATCGTGGAATGCTATGAAATCGAGCTTATCTTTTTTAGTAATAGTAACAAATTTGTCAGGATCTTCACCAAGTTTGATGGCTTTTTTACGAAGATGTGCTTCTCATTGCTTCCAGGCTAAATAGCCAGATGGACATGTTTCCAATTGGGTGTTGACTTCTTCATTGCTAGATTTTAGTTCGTCATTCGCAGGTAAGTCGGGAGATATCTCGGGCTTATTATTTACAGATTCAGCTTCATCACTCACTAATTTGATAATTTTCAGAGATTTGGATTTATTGTCTATAACTTCTACGTCTACGATCTTGGGAGGCAGAGATATATCGATAGACTTGGATGATGAAGCAACTGAAGATTCTGATTGATCTGTTATAGAATCAAAGAGGTCTTGGATCATTTTAGTAATAGGTGGGGCAGATACTATTTTCTTACCTTTTTTGATATGATCAGTGATTAATGTCTTAGCTATATTTTTTTCTGATTCGGCTTTAACAATTTCAGGTGTGTTAAATACAGGGATCTCTGTGGATATGTTGGTGGATATTTCAGCATGAGGTGTGTCAGAAAATTCCTCGATATCACCTACTGATTCACGTAGCTTGGCCATGATTTTGGAACGATCGAAGATATACTGCCATTCTCTTTTTCCACCACTAGCACGTTTTCGTTCAATGTTAACTTGTGAGATTTTTTTCCCAAAATTATTATTACTGAATGGCTTTTCATCATTAGCTTCACACCATGTATGATACTTCTGATATAATATAGCACAACTCGGTTTTTCAATTTGATCTTTTGACTATACCGAAATATGATCAATTATGAATCAGATGGGATTTGGGAGATGCTCATGCATCGTCTCTGTTTTCATTTTAGTGGTAGGAATATTTTCTTATAGATTCCAATTCAAAAGGTCTTGATCAAATAAATAGCTCATAAAAGATCCAGGTGTATCAGGATGGTTGAGAATTTTTCTCAACTGACTGAAATATTTAAAATTACCTTTACATCGAGGTGAAATATCTAAACATACAATACGACCATCTTCTTGCTTAACACAAATTAGGGCATCATAATTACTTAATACTATAAATCCAGGAAAATGGCCACATTCTTGATTTTCGAGACCTTTATGCTCAATTGAGACGTAATCTTCTGTAATTAGAGATTTTAAGTGATCGTTTAACTTATGCCATTCTCCACTTAACATACCTGCTTCATTCATAATTATAAGTTTATGTCCTTGAATACTACTGTTGAATTTTTCCAAAATTTTGCCTAAATCGGACGTTGAATATACAAGCTCTGGACTGAATAAACTTTTTCGAATAAAATCAGTAATAATATTTTTTCCACATCGTGGGGTGAACGCAAAACAAGAATTGTTCCTGAAATTATTGCTGGATACTGAACTAAAAATGCTAACCATTTGAGAACGTATGTAGAAAGAACTTTATTCCTATCATATCAGATATTTTCTATATGCCATATAATCAGGTTCACAAGATTGTAATTAATTCGAAGTGCTGGTTTAGCCTTGAATCCTAAGAAAAGATTGAAGAATTCATTTTTTGGTTGTTCGATATTAGGTGGATATGGTAAGAAATCAATATCATCATAAATAATCACCTTTGTGTCATATATACGATCTATCAAAGAAATTAATTTTATTGGTTCTCCTCTAAGTTCTACTATATTAATAGTTATTTTACCAAAATCAAGAGTAGGTGCCATAGCAAAGTATAATCTACCATCCAGTTTTCTGTGTTTAAGAATCTATGTTCATTTATCTTTTACCACGCAAGCAAGTGTAGCCTGGATTGCATTATATACTTCATTCTGAGTAAAATTTTTCTTAGAAGTGCACATACGAATTAAATCACCCCATACAAAGTGGTTATTTGAATCTGAGATTCTGGGTCACTCTATTTTTTCTGGAGATGGAAGACTATTTTCCCGTTCTAAGACCGATACATTCAAAGTAAGTTTTAATGAGGGTTTTTTTGTGCCTATTTGCATTTCTTGATCTGCTCGATGGCAATAATATTGATAAGTTTTCTTATTTCAGATTACATATGCATTATCACTAGTATGCTCCCAATTACAGAGTGGGCATTGAGATTCTGCTACGCGATTTAGGGGGAATACATTTGAAAGTGTTGGTGAAGAATATAAAACTTCAAAACCTTCGATTTTATACTCCTCAAGTAATTTTTCTATATATTCTACTTCAGATCCAATTGTCCCAGCATCAATTTTATTATCTTGTAATGGGTCTTTGACCCTATTTTTTTCTTTCAGAATATCTAAAATAGGACTATCTATAACTGGCGCTTCATCATTAGGAGAACGAAGCATAAAATCAAAAACATTCCTATTTTTGGAACCTAATGCTTTCTTTACACGTATGTGTTCTTCTGTCTCTTTAATAAATTTTGGTGTTCCAAGTATTCATAATGAAAATGATCTTTTATTTGCAATATTGTTAACAATTCCTTTGTCTTGTAAACCCATTGGAAGTTTCTCATGAACGAGTTTGGTAAATACTGTGACTTTGGCAATATTCTTCAGATGCATTCCAAATGTTGAGATATGATAAGACATTTTTTTTGAATCGCTACTACTGGCAATAGTGATAGTAGTTTTGTTCTATTCTGGAAATATATTCAAACAAGTTTTTGTAAAAGCATTATAAAGTGTATTTTTTATCTCTTTAGGTGTAAACTTGGGTTCGATTTTATCAAATTTTTCTCTTGGTAAATCAAAATTAATAATAGGACAAAGTGGATTATCTCTATCAATAAATTTATGCAACGAATAATCCTGATGATCTGTAAGTATAGCTTCTATTCCATCTTTAGAATCTGTTCCGAAAAATTCTCTAGGTCTCATGCTATCATCCCAGATCTTGTATGGATATTCAGCTACACTCTCGGCTTTAAACCCCCAGCGGTAGAACGCCCTGTTATTTTCTGCCTCTAACTCTGACTTGAAATTTTGGTTTTCTACAGTTGGTATATTAGATGATACAGGTACAATAGGCATGCTATGTTCACTTTGGGTACTCATGTTTTTTCTGAAAATATAATATTCAGAATTAAAAAGTTCAAAATGAAAATTAATTCTAAATAATATTGATCAGTACATATTATATACTCAATCAAGATAAATATCAAAAAGAATAGCATTTTATTGTTGTCCCTATATTCTTAGAACTGGAGAAGTTTGTAATCAGCCATGTTACCATCCCAATGGGTGCAAAGTTTACCGGGATTCACCTATTCGTTATCCTTGCAAAGAATATGATTGTGTTAAGTTAACTTATTCCGATTATGGTTATTGTAACCCCCATGCACAGAAACATCATAGAAAAGAGTATAATCATCAGAAGAAGCTGGAGAAGATGACACAAGGCAGGAATCAGAGATTTGATCATCCGGAGTAAAGGAAAATTAATATATATGTGTGTGGTATGCAGGATACCTATATTTTCGAAGTTCCAACTGGGATGAATTTTTTTCTAGGACAAAAGTTAGGATAGAAAAAAATATACCTGCCAGTAATTTCAAGGCGAATGAAAGAGTTTTAGACTACCTGTCCCAGTTGTTCTAGTTGTCCTAGTAAAATCTTGATTTTATTACCTTTTTTTCTTTTTTTATCTATAGGTATACAAAGTATATTATATGTATATAGAATGTATATAATGTATATATCATTATGTATAGTATAAATGTATCATGAGTAGATAAATTTTATTTTTCCTAAATTATTACTTTTTACTAGGACAACTAGGACGAATATATAATAAATATAAAAGAACAAGATAAAAATATATTTTAAATCTTTCTCCTATATCGAATCCATCCCAGTTACCATTTTTTTACTAAGACAAAACCAGGACAGATTTTTTATTAGGACACGAGCAAATCAATTTTAACCACATTCTAGAGTAGCAAACATCTTTTTTTGAGATGTATAACTTCGGTAATATTATATAATAGTTATGGGAGTTATATACCTGCCTTCCTATAATTATTAGTTAAAGTTAACCTGCCTTTTTACTACATATGTTCTCGAATATATTTCTGGTATCAAAAAATCCAGCAATCAAAATCGGCATACTTTAATATAACATACTCGATAGCATTTTTTGATAGCATTGTGGAATAGCATTTATGTGATATAGTTAGCATACATATTTGATAGCATTAATCAATAGCATAACCAGATAGCATGTATATAACATACGTGATAGCAATTACGCAATGTATATTGATGGCATTCCCCGATAACATTTACAATGTATGTATCGGACCCTTTAGGGGTAACTCTTTGAGGCATAGCAATTGCACATACATGTTTGATAGCATACCTGATAGCATTAGCCCTCACAATAACGATATATAATTGGTTGTATCGTCAGATATATTTTTTTGCCTATGTGAGCCAACTGGCCATGACTACTAAGCTGGCATATATTATATTGCATGTGATGACGTGAACATAAAATTATCATCATATTTTTTATAGATTGTAAGATATCTAAGTATGACGATGTGAACACAAATATGTCGTCATATTTTTTATAGATCATGGGTACCTAAGTGTGATGATGAACTCGTGAACCAATCATCACTCGAATAACAATGCAAGCGTGAATCATTCCTCACTCGAATGATAGAGTGAATACTAATATATCTCTGATGACAGTGACACATTTCTGTCATCAAAACACTGACAATGGTGATGCATTTCCATCGTTATACCTGAGTAGGAATAACCTAGACTAAGTTAAAATAACATAATTATGTTATTTCCACTGCTGCAAGCAATCGAGGAATTCCAACCCAAATGGCAAGAAGACTCAAGAAAGTATGACCACTCTTTCTTTATATATCAAGAGCTATTATCACAGGGACGATCAAGCAATAAAATAACTGCCAGACATCTAATGCATAGTATGCATAAGATAAGTGCCAGGAAAATATCATGGGCCAGAAAAACATAATAATTTGTATATAACAATACATAGCATGAGTGATGATTAGGACCTATAGATCATACAGGCATTTCGACCCCTGCCAAAAACACAAAACAAAGTGGTTGTACTCAATTCAGGAAGGCATTACATCATGACGGCGATGTTTCAAAGTGGCAAAATCTGAAGTAATAAAGGAGTAGGTTAGTATGGTTGCAATAGAATAAGGTAAAAATAAAACTATTAAGAAAACAATACTTACTCATTTAAGTGAAATCCATGATAGCACAATTGTAAGAAGACAGAACTGTAGAAAAATAGAAGAGCAAACTAAAGTTAAAAAAAAAATTGTTAGTAATGCAAAATATATAAAAAGCCAAAAGAAAATGTAATAAAAAAAAAAACTTATCACTTGAGTGTCTTAACTAGCGAAAAGAAGGACCAAAGTTCCTTAGTAATAGTAGTAAATAGTAGTAGCTAGTGTAATTAAATAGAGAAACTTAAGTACAATAAACATAAATAAATAAAAGTAAATATTTGTCCAAATCAATCCATACCTTAAAGCCTTATTTTCACTGATTTTGTAACATTATGAGATGTCTGGTTAGTAAAAGCAACAGACTTGCTATTTACTCATCACACTATTTAAGAAGTCTGTCTGAAGGTTTTCTACCAATTGCCATATCTAATATTCCTATTTGAATATTTTACTTTAAACTCTCTAAAGCTGTAATCTGTGTTAACTTACTAGGTTATATCCAGATGCTCAGATCATCATCTTAACCTTAAAACTATTTTATCTTCAAGATAAACTTTTTAGAGTCTTCTGTACCTATTTTTATAACTAACCTAATACTTGCAGTCAAAGCTTAATCATTAAACTGCTATGCTTTTGTAAAGTTCACTCAAACTCTAGTATATACTTCATAGCATAATCTTAGTACTTTTGTATATCTATAAATTTTATCAGATTCCTAATTCAGATAACCTGTATAAAACTATGACCAGTTTGTTAATATTTGGTTGGCCTAATATTCTTTTCTTCTGGTAGTCTGGTTGGTGATATTTTCAAGACTTCTAATTTGAAGGTTCTTGCATGTCTAGTTACTAAGACCTTGGTATACATTTTTTTAGACTAGTCTTTACAGTAATAACATTAAAGATCTTGCTACTTCTTTACTTGGTTTTTTTTAAATAAACTTCTTGTTATTCAATTTTAACAGATTTATATGGCTACAAGAACTTATCTAGTATTTGTATCACTTAGTTGTCAGTTTGCATTTATTTGTATAACTCCAACATTATACAAATGCCCTATAATCTACTAGTTATGCTAGTATAACTGTCATTACAGATATTCAAACTTAATCATTAATAACAGTTGTCATAATATAAATATTATATAAATGATTATTCAAATTTTCATCATTGATAAAATTTGAACATTTAACCTACTACTTAAGAGGTTGACAACCTAACTACTTCATTAGGTTAACACATCTCTTTTATAATAATTTATAGAATTACATTATTAAAAAAGTTATTAATAAAAGTTAAGATTATCTTAATATCAAAAAAAATTTAATTAATAAAAAAAAACAGAAAAAGAAATATAACAACTTAGTAAAGTGAATAAGTTATTAACTTTTTAAGTAGTAAATTAGATGTTTAATTCTTATCAACAGTAAAAATTTAGATAATCACCTATATAATACTTATATTATAATAATTATTTCTAATAATTAAATTAAGATATCTGTAATAACAATTGTACTAGCATGACTGGCAAATTATGTAGCATTTGTATAATTGGTTATATAGAAAAATACAAACTGGCATTAGATGATGCAAATTCTAAATAAGTTTTTGTAACTGTATAAATTATAGAAATTAAAAAACAAAAAATTTATTTAAAAAAATTTAAGTAAAAAGATAATATAGATCTTTAACAGTGTTATTATAAAAGCTAAATCTAGAAAACAAATATCAATATTAAAGTATTCAAATAGGCAAACTCTTTAGATAAAGAGTACTACCAACTAGACTGCCAAAATAAACTAGAAAAAAATAATATTGGACTAATCCAATATATCAATAGACTGCATATAATTTTATATAGCCTATCATTAACAAATTTTTAAGCAGATTTATATTAATACATATATAGCATTTAATCAATATATATCAATTAAAAAAAATTACTATATATAGATTAAATTGTTATATATTAATATATATTACTAATAATATATAATAATTATTGATATATAATAATTATAAGTGATTATAATTACTATTAATTAGTAACAATTTTTATAAATTTTGTTAAATATCATTACAAATTACTAATAATAATACTCAACAAGAGTGCTATATATCAATAGTAATTTAAAGATTATTAACAATATATATTATTTTTTAAAATTTTTTTGATGAACTGGATTAAAAGTCTAAAAAACAGACAAGAGTATACTAAAGTATTAGAAATATGTTATAAAGTAGATATTAGAATTTGAGTAAACTTTACAAAAACATAGCAGTTAATAATATAACTTTGATCACAAATATTAGTTCAGTTATAGTAATATCTAGATTAGCTATAAAAATAAATACAGAAGGTTTATCTTAAGAATAAAATAGTTCTAAAGTTGAGACAATGACCTAAATATAACTTAGTAATATTAATACAAATTTAGGTTCAAAAGGTTTAAAATAGAATATTTAAACAAAATGTTAGCTATGATAATTGATAAAAAGTTTTTGAATAGACTTCTTAAATAGATAATATAAAAAAATAATATATATAGCCAATTGTACACTTTTTCTATAATAATTAATAAAATCACATTATTAAAAAAATTATTAATAAAAGTTAAAAGACCAAAAAGATTACTTTTTTTAAAAAAAAATATATAACAACATAGTAAAATAAATAAGTTGTTATTTGTTTAAGTAGCAAATTAAAAATTCAAAGCCTAATAATAATAAAATTTTGAATTTTTAATTATATTATAATAACTATTTCTAATGATTAGATTAAGATATATGTAATTATAATTATACTAACATAACTAACAAATTATGAGCATCTGTATAACTGTTTATATAAAAAAATTCAAATTAGCATTAAATAGTGCAAACCTAAAATATGTTCTTATAGCTATATAAATTTATAGAAACTGAGAAACAAAAAGCCTATTTAGAAAAATCTAAGCAAAAAGTTAATATAAATCTTTGATAATACTACTATAAAGACTAAACTTAAGAAACAAATACTAATATAAAAAGCAAGATAACTAAAAATCTCTAAATAAGAATACTACAAACAGATTGTCAAAATTTTAACCAAGAAGATTAAAGAAAAAATATATCAAATTGATCTAATATATTAATAGACTGACTATAATTCTATTAGACTATTTGAATTGTAAGTTTAAAAACAGAAACAGAAGTATACTAAAGTGCTAGAAATATATTGTAAAGTAGTATTAAAGTTCAAATAAACTTTGCAAAAGCATAGCTTTGTTAAGTAAGTAGATAAATTAATAAGAGAACCTTTTGAGTTTTACTGATAAGTAACAGACTTTAATGTTATAATCTAGATATTAGTACAAAAAAGAATATAATTAAATCTGAATAGTTCTTAATAAGAGGCAGTACAGAATAGTTTACTTTAAAGTAAAATAGCTAGAGTTATACAGATACTAATTAAAAATAAATTAGTATTTAAATAAAATAACTACAAACAAAAGTTAGATATAGCAAATAGTAAGTAACCTTAAAATAAAACTTTTAAATAAATAATAATTAAAGTTTTACATATAATTAATTATACTTTTATAAATTATTATTTTTTTTTTTTTTTAACCTTAAGCAGTTATGCTAATACTTTATTAAGATTCTTAAAACTATATACTTATACAATTACATAGAATTTCCTAACATTCAAGTCTAGCATCACTTGGCCACCCTAATGGTACCTAAGTGCAACCTGCTACACTATTCTAGTTAAGAATAGACTGCTCATCTAACTACTTAAAGCCATACTAGAAGGGTCTTCTCCCTCTTATGACAAGCATATTTATTGTCTTCAAGGCTTCTTTCTTTACTTGGTCTGTCTTTTCTGCTTTCTTTTCCTTTTCTTCTTCTTTTGTTAGTTTATCTTTTCTTATCCTCTTCTTTGTTTCTTTTCTTGCACAAGCATCTTTTTTTATTTTATTCATTATATTGCTTTCCTTCTTTCAGGCTTGTATTTTTTCACATCGCACTCTCTATACTTGGTTATAGAAGGTATTCCATACTGTTCTTGTGGTTATATCTATGCACTTCTGTGTTGCTTGTTTGCTTAGAAGTTACTCCAATCTTTTCTCTACTTTTAATGTTGTGAGTCCCTTTATCAGCACTTCTCTGTTTGTGATTTCTTCTGCTTCTGTTTCACCAAATAATGTCTTATAAAGAACTTGTGATGGTATTCTGTTTTTTTCCTCTTCCTTGAGTCCATTCTATGCTATCACTGTTGCAACTTTCTGAATTCGCTTTCACAAACTCTTTTGTTCACAACAACTTGCTAAGTATGTCTGAGTCTCTTTTTTTCTGGTTTGGCATACTTGACACTTTACTGTTGTGTATACTTCTGGTCTTCTTCTGTTTAGCTTCTCAAGTGTTGGTAGACTATCCATTATGCACTTGATTGCTGTAGCTCTCCTTGTGCTGAGTTTTCTTGATGTACAATGCATTTTTTTTGTTCTATTCATTTCTTTCCAAAAGCTTGACCAATTATGTAGTGCATTTTCTGTTTCTGGTTCTAATGTTTATATTGGATTTGTCTTTCTCCAACTAGTTCCTATTTTGGCATTTGCTACTATTTTACACAGAAGTCTTGCCAGTATGTCAATTTTCTTGTTTTCCTATTCCAAGTAGTACTCTGTCTTATCACATTTGACTTTATCTGCATATATTTTATTTTGGCATTTTGCACCTTTTTTTGCAAGGAAGTCTGCTCTATTATTTCACTTATTTTCACTATGACCTTTAACCTTAATTATTTTTATTCTGATGTTCTTGCTTTTGATTAAATCTACAATGTTTATTATCCACATTGCATTTTTCTTTTTTAGGATTCTTTCCTTCTTTGCATTTTGCAGTGCTCTATTAATATTCCTTAATGCTGCTATGCTGTCTATAAAAACCTCTACACTCTTCTCTTCTGATACTGCTAAGATTGCTATCCATATTGCTGCTAATTCTGCTACTACTGCTAAAGGCCAGCCTTCGAGTCCTAACGCAATTTCCTTCTATGGCCAGTTTTCTTTTTCTTCTATTTGTACCCAACCGATATCTATTCTTTCTGTATTGTTTTCTTCTTTTCCCTTCTTGTATAATGCTTCATTAGTATAGAAACTGTATTTTCTTTTGTTTTTTTCATCTTGTTTTGTATTAGTATCTCTACTAACTGCTTTGTGACTATGCTCTCTAATTCTTGTTTTTTAATCAATTCTATTTCTAATTCTTCTGTTTGTCTTATTCTTAATAACTTCATTTCATCTCTTTTCCATTCTTCTATTTTTCTATCTTTTAGTATCTGCTCTAATGTTGCATTTATTC
>CAJVQA010006123.1:0-15274 GCA_910591915.1 Cetraspora pellucida
TACAAGGTGAGTATACAACTAGCCACATGTACAACTTTTGGTTGTCTAATTTAAGTAGTCCACCTGCATAGCAGGTTTTACACTAGCTGCTATACCTGCAATCTACTAGAAGATTATCTATTTTAAACACTCTGATCTCTATACTTACACCGACAAATAGCGCACAGGTTTCTGTATACCTAAGTGCCATCTAACCTAATCATGACCTTTCTATCTGTACATCTGTCAAGCCATTACATATTTCAGAATATGTCACCTGACTGTAGGGCTCTAGAAGGCCCCTCTGCTAACTAACTACTCATATTTAGTATCTTGTTAACAGGGCTCGCCCTTGCAGAGTTCACCCTGACCCCAGTACTGACTTTACAGCATATCCTTAGTACTTTAGTATACACCTGTTTCTGAACCTCAGACTCTCAATTCAAATAGTTCAGTAGGACTGTAACCTGTCCCTGGTACCCTAGGGTCTGCTCCCCAAGATTCTTTTCCTCCAGTTCGAGTCTTCTGGCAGCCTGGTTGGTGGTACTCTTACCCAAGGTTCTTGCCTGCCTGATTTCTTTCACATTGGTATCTTTTTCCTAGGTCTAGTCTTTACAGTAGTACTGTTAAAGATCTGTGTTACCTCTTTACTCAGGCCTTCCCAAGTGGGCTTTCAGTTATTCCAGTTCATAGATTTACAGGGCCACAGATGCCCCATGATCTGCCAGTTATCAGGTGTAATTGTGTTACAGGTACTGATCCCAACTGATCGATAGATAACCATTGCCATAGTACCAGTTTCAAGGACTTATCTTGTGTTTGCACCACCCAATGCTGGTTTGCATTCCTTGTATAACTTTAGCATTGCACAGATGCCTGTATACACCAATGTAACATAGTTTTAGATATGTTTAATATTGTAGATTTAAGGATGTAATAAGGTACTAGATGGTATTATATGACAAAGTTTAGCTTTGACCTTAACAAGACCAATGTGTTGAGTAAAAATTTTGTTGCAGGTAGGTTGGTTAATAACAATATTGTATAGACAATATTTAATAGTAGGGATGATAACTGTATTAATAATATAACAAGCATGTGAATCAGTTATACATTTTGTTTTTACAATTTGGATAAATTGGGAGAATTCAGAGATAATTAATTTTGTTTGTTTAGATTGCCTGTTATCCAAAGTAAACCAGCAACCTAAAAATTTAAAGAGTTGTTTGGGGAAATGGAATGGAAGTAGGTGGTTATTATAAGAGATAGGAGTATAGTAGGATGGGGGTTGTTAGTAACCAGAATAGATTTTGAAAGGTTAACTTAAATATTTGTCATAGTATAAAATGATTTAGCTATAGATAATATGTGAGATAACTCAGTTTGTAAGGAAGTGACTCAAAGGGTGTCATCCATATACGCTAGAATGAAGCATTGTTTTTGTAATGAATAAGTTGTTTGAAGTTTTAGATTAGTGGTCCAAGTAGATTGTAAGGTATACTTAGGAACTTTTGAGTATATGTGTGAAATAAGTGAGTCATAGTAAATACACCATAGTAGAGATGTAATTGTTTCACCCTAGTCAATACTATTGTAAACTGGATAAGAGAGAGTAAGACCAAGATTGGTGATAACTTGATTGTGATGATTAGTAAGAAGATCAGTAAGAATGTTGATAGTAAATGAAGAAAGTGAGAGACAGGAGAGTGAGTGTTTAAAAAAAGCAAAGTTTACAGAATCATATGCTTTGCTCATATCTTGTGAGAATAACCAAATATCTTTGTGATTACAAGTAGCATCTTTAATAAAATTGTTGAGAATATGAATAGGAATAGAAGTACTATTATTGGGAAGTACAACATAGTTAAAAGGTGAAAGAATAGGGTTTGAGAAAAATACAGAGCTAAGTTGGTTTGTAAGAATTTTAGTGTAAAGTTTGTGAATGTGTTTAATCAGACTAATAGGTTATGTGAAATTAAGGTCACTATCAAAGGTGTTGTGTTTTGAAAGAATAATTTGGCATGTCTAGTTATACTTAAAGTAAAAGAAATAGATATAATAGTAAAGACAGAAGGTTGTTTTTGGTAGATTTACAGTACAGGTTAGAGGTTGGAACTGTTTTAAAAATTCAAGTTTATATCATGAAAATTCAAGTTTATTATACCAAAATTCAAGTTTATCACATTAATCATTAATGATTTATATGATAAATTCAAATTTTGGTATATTAAACTTAAATTTTCATGTAATAAACTTGAATTTTTAAAACCAGTTTCAACCTCTAGTATAGATAAAACTGTACATAGTATAATAGAAAAGAAAACATTCAGAATATCATATAGAAGGTTGATAAAATATAGAGTATTTTTACACAACATTTAATAGATCAGGATGCCAAGAGAATAATTATATAGAAAAACTTTAGAGCATTATAAACAAGTATACAAAAAGGATGAAAAGCAAAATGGTTTGTAAAAATTGAACAAAAAATAGTAAGTAATTAAGATAATAAAACAGTTTAAGCAGAATTTAAATACAAAACACAAACACTATAACAATACAATCTACATGCAAGAAATTAATGCAAGATAAAAGAAGGCATAAGTAGGTGCTAATAAATAAGGAGAATTTGGATTTAATAATAGATAGAGTAGTTAAAAAAAGAATGAATGACATATATATAAATCACTGAAGCATATCTAAAAATAAAGAAAGAAATTATTCAATGCTTGTAGAATATGAAAAGTGTAATTTAAATAATAAAAATAGCATGAGTAGTTGTTTTTTTTTTTTTTTTTTTGCTAAGGCCATACTTGTGGCGATACTTTATTGACTTTATATCGAATTAGTTATTACAACTATTTTTACAGAGATAAAAGTACAGCTAGTCACATGTGTAACTTTTGGTTGCCTATTTAAGTAGTCCGCCCTAAGGTTCTACACTAGATGCTGTACCTATAACCTACTAGAAGATTATCCATTTAAACCCTCTGATCATCCACCCTGTCATATTGAAATTACCAACTAACCCCCCGTATATACCTACCCGGTATACCGTCTGAGCAGTATGGTACCTACCCTTTTTGTACTGGTTCCCAGGCCATTACACATTTCAAAGTATATCACCTGCCAGTAAGACACAGGGGGCCCCCTGTTGTTAACTATTTACCTACTTTTAGAACACTAACACAGGCTACCCTTACAGAGTTCACTCAGACCCTAGTACTAACTTTACAGCATATCCCTAGTACTTTTAGTATACCCCTGCTTTGAACCCAGACTCCCAATCCAGATAGCCTGGTAGGACTGTGACCTGTCCTTGGTATATTGAGGCTGGCCCAATATCCTTTTCCTTTGGTCTGAAATCCGATGGCCTGGTTGGTGGTACCCTTACCTGAGGTTCTTGCCTGCCCGAATCCTTCACATTGGTATTCATTTCCTAGGTCTAGCCTTTAAAGTAGTACTGTCAAAGATCCACATGAGTAGTTGTTAACATTGGGTTAAAAGAAAAGAAATAGCTGGCATACTGCAAGTAATTAGACAAAAAAACAAACAGAAGATTCTGGTTCTGTTAAAAAACTAAGTGAATATAAAAAGAGTCATACAGAAAATAAAAACAATAGTAAATAAGTTGTAAATAAAGAAATAAGAATACATATGCATAAAATCAGTTTGTTGAAGATGCAAGGATTTGATAGTAGTTTAGAAATCTTGTTATTAAAGCAATTAGAAAAAACATAGAAGTAGAATATACAAACTACAGCTTCTATACAGATTGGTCATTAATAAAAGAGAAAAAGAATTGCAAAATGGGTGCAAGTTAGGTACAGGTTAGTAAAGATAAGGACAGATTAATAATGAAAGAGAAAATTAGAATAGCAAATTAGCCATCATCTACAAAGACAGAGTTGGCTGCAATGTGAATGGTAGTATTATTTGTAGCATATAATAGTAAGATAATTATTAAATTAGATAGTGCAGCAGTAATTGCAAGCCTGAAAAGAAAGAAGCCACTGCAGAATGTTAGAGTATAGAGTAAAAGTAAGAATTTTAGATTAGTCACAAAGATTAAAGACATGTGCAAGTTGAAGAATATTAGATTATTATTAATTAAAATTAAAGCATATAGTAAAATAGTAAAGAATAAAAGAGCTGATAGGCTTGCAAAAAAGAGTGCATAATAGAGTGAGATTATAGACTTGAAGCTTGAAAGAAATTTAAAGATTCTATATGCATTATTTTGGAAAGGAACAGTAGTTGAGATACCAACAAGAAAGTTTGTCAAAATACTAATGAATATAATGAATAGTGCTAAGTAGTAATGTTCAAGTGCAATAAAAGAGCTAGAACCAGATGCAGAAGCACAATATAATTGAAGACAACTGTGAAAGAAAAATAGAAACTTAGCAGAGAATAAGTGTAAATCTTTAGAGAAAAGTAAGAAAATCTTATTTAGAATTAAGTATATTACTGACAGTTTACCAGTGCTTAAGATATCAAAGAAGAGAATGCCAGACTTGTATAATTTAGATATATGTAAAGAGTGCAAGACAGAAAAAGAATCATCAAAGCATTTGTTTAGTTGTGAAGAATATGAGAGTTATTAAAATAATATTGAAGAGTTAGTATGTTGATTAGTTTGAAAAAAATTTGATAAGTTAGACAAGAGCAAGCTTACAAGACTTGACCTAAAAAAAATATTAGTTAGTAAAACTGAAATAGATAAAATTAAATATAAAGAGACATGTATATGTGACTTAGCAGTTGAGAATATACTTAAGGAGTTGTATGTTAAACAAGTTTTATGCAAAGGTATAAAGCAGAGTATTAAATTATATATTAAAATAGTAGAAGAGATGTTTAAAGAAGAAATTTGGTAGCAAAGATATAGAACAGTAGTTAAATAGAAGAAAAAAAATGAAATAATACTGAAATTAAAATAAAAAAGAATCAAAACAGTTGAAAATAAAGAATAATATACAAAGAAAGTTAAAAGTAAAAAAATATCAATAAATAAGGTCAGAGTGGAGAAAAACAAAAAAAGAGAGATAGTGCATAGGTAGTTGTTTATAGAAGATGTTGATAAAATAATATAGAATAAAAATAGCCTATTCTGGTTTGGTTCTCAACAGAGCTGACAAAGTTTTCCAATCTAGGAATGGGTTGGTATGATGAGTCATATTTAGATGCAGTTTTTATATTTGGATAATGCTGGGCTTGCAATTTTAAAGGTAAATTACTAGAAATAAATAATGTTTCAATTAGTAAAATTTTGTATTAAAGCTCCAACAAGGCTGTCAAAGAAATAATAATAATAATAATAATAATAATAAAGGTTCTAATTATAGTTTTTAAGTTTTAATTAATAATTTTTTTACAAATAAATTCTTATTTATCTAATTTTTTTTTTTTTTTTTTATTATAGAGTGAGGCCTGACCTTAGTCTTTATTGAACAATTTGGTATTACATTAATTAAAACATTTTACATAAATTATTACAGAGACTTATAGCTAGGACTAATTTATCCTCAGCCCAAAACTAGGTTATCAGACCTCTTCTAGATTTAGTATTGTTATATAAGAAGTAGATATGTTTGTAGTAGAAAAAATATTTGCCCATTTTTCATATTTTGTTTTAGCTGCTTAGTCTATAACTGGATATTCAGGTGCTGTTACTGTAAGTGTGTTTGTTAGTAAGTTATTTTAATGCACTGCTTTGCATCTTTCTGTCCAAATTTGTTTATATATATTACTTAATATTTTGTGGAATAGATTAACAAGTAGGCTTGAAGTAATGTTGCAGTTTGTGGATATATCATTTGGAATTAAACCTTGTATTTGAAGAAAATGTTGAGTAGTAGTTTGTTTTAAAGTAAATTGCTGCAATAGAACAGGTATATTGCCATTTCCTATTTTGTGTTTTGTACAAAACTTGTATATTGTTTGGTGAAGTAATTGATTGAGGGTTATGGAGTTTGCCTGACATTCAAGCCAATGTAGATTATCTTCTATATGTAATGTGCAGCGATTACAGGTTGAATTGGTGTAAGTTTTAGGTTTTCTGTAATATAGATTTAATAGTATAGGTAACTCATTTAGTAAAAACTTAATTTTAAAGCTTTTTAATTGTAAGTGCTTAGAATAGGTAGCATGGGTATTAGGTTTGTTGTTGTAATTAATGGATTGGTATGTCAGATCCCAGTTAGTATTGTAATGAATAATGTTCCAATGGCTAGTTCTATTTAAGGCATGCTATTTTTTGCAGTAGTAGTTGCATTTTGTAGATGGCGAAGGAAGCGACAGGTTTTATTTTCTATTGGTGTTCCATTCCAAGTAAAATAGAAGTTGTTATTGTCCAAGGCATGAGGTTGAGTATGAAGTTTATATTGTTGTGTTGTAGTAGAAAGGTGAACAGTTCTGTTGTAAAGAGGATGGTTATCTGGATTCTCTATATTAATGCATTTAATTTTAAGGTGTTTGTGAGTGATGATTGTTTGTGTTAAGTGTTTGAGTGGCCAGTGATTATGTTTTTTTAAGGTAAGTGTTGTGTTTGATGTCAGCATAAGAAGGAAGTTAATATAGTTAGTTGTTAATTTATGTGTCATAAAGACTGTTATTTGGCAATGTTGTAAAGCAATGGTTAGTATTGTTATAATACCAATAAGATATACTCATGTAATAGAGGGCCAGTATGTAATTTGAGAAGAGAATGTAATATTAGTAGGTATAAGAGTCTAAACAAATTGGGCCTGTGAGCTTGGGTTATTTGGTTGAATTATAGTTGCATGGAGGTATAGTTGAAGCTTTTTAGCCTGAGAGTTAATTGTTGAAAGATGAGATAAATGTGCATTAGATGTATTTGATAAAAATAATTAGTGTATTAAGTTATTTGTAGATATTGAAGTAGTTGATAGTTGAGGATTATTTTTGTTAGTTGAAGCCACAGTAGAATGTGGGGTTGATGTTTTATGTTGGTGCCATGATAATATTTGCATTGTAAGATGTGGATGATGTTGTGCTAGGTCATCAATGTCTGTATGGAGAAATTTTGCACTAGACATTTTGATGGCTGTGCACTAAGATGTTTTAAGCATTATTATGCATTGCTAGTTAGTAGTAGTAAAAGTGTTTTTGCAGTTCATATATTTCAACAGTAGGGCTATGTATTGAAGCTCTGGTGGTAGTAAGTGATAGTGTTTAATATATATTGTATTGCTTATATGAATGATTTTTTGTATTTTGCCTATGATCTGAGTTTTGTTGGTTTTTCCTAGGACCCAGGTGCTTCTTTTTAGTATAATAGAATTTGTAGTAAATGGGTTAGAGTAATAGTAGGAATAAATAGTGTTGTAGATACATAGAAGGTATTGTATAATTCAAGAAACCATTTTGGAGTTCTACCTCCAGGTATCTTAAGTGTTTTATATGCAATGCATTGCCATGGAACTAGTTGTATGTTTGTGTGATTAGTAAGTTGTTCAATAGCGTAGATGTTTGCTTTGTTAGTTAATGATTTGATATATGTTAGTTTGTTACAAAATTTAATTAGTATATCGATTGGGGTGCCTTTGTATATAGTTAGTATAGGCCAAGAGTTGGGAAAGTTTTCTATATAAATATTAAGCTGTTGTGCTGTTTGAATAGTTTGGGCTGTAAGTGTATTGTGAAATTTGATAGGTAGTATATAGTTAGGAGTAAATAAAATGTTGTTTAATAAAAATGTAGCATTCTGAAGATATTGAATGATAATTTTGATTGATGGGGCTGTTAGAGTGTTATTTAGTTGTGTGTAAAGTAATGAGATGTGGTTTTGTGTTTGAATATCAGTTAAGCTGCCAGAGCAGAGGTGTAATGATCTCTTCTTGGTCTATACTATCTTAAACATGATAGCTGGATGTAGGACCAAAATTTGTAATAACTGAGTTGTAGTGATTGTTGTGAATATTTATTATAAGTTAAGATATGTTTTGAGGAATTTTTATATGATTCAGTGCATGCTGAAGGAGCAGAATATGTACAGAATCATATGCTTTACTCATGTCCTGAGCTAAAAGCCAGATTTCTTTATTTTGTATGTATGTTTCTTAAAGTATATTTGTAAGTATTTGTATGGATTGTGTGGTAGAAGAATATGATAAAGTAACAAAGTTATGTGGATTAAGGATAGGGTATTTGGATATTATTTGGGTAAGTTTGTTGGTGATAAGTTTTGTAAAGATTTTTCATATATGTTCAAGAAGAGTAATAGGCCTTGTATAGTTAAGTTGGCCTGTAAAAATGGTTTTTTTAGAGATTGGATATATTTTGCTCTGTTTTTAGACAGTTGGTATGTCTGTGGTATTTAAGCACTTGTTAATAAAATTGTAAAAAGCTTGATAATATGAGGATGAATGTGTTTGAGCATTTTGTTAGAGATTAGTGTTGGTCTTGTTGCTTTTTTGTTTAGTGCTAAGTTGATTATATTAGTTATTTCTTGTTGGGTTATAGGGTCTAATAGTGTGTTGTACCATGAGGGGAGTATGTTAGTTTTGGAGTTGTATTCATTTTTTCATTATTCCCAAAGAGTTGGATTATGTGGATTATGTTTGGTCCAATTTGCGAAATGGTTTTTGATGTGTTGACGGATCTTTTTTGGCTCTGTCATTATAGAGTCCTGAAGTTTTATGTTATCAAATGATACTGGGTCAGTATGACAGTTAATTATACTATTAATCATAGTTGTTGTGTTTGAGGTAAAATTGTTGTAACATGTTTGATTATGTTGTTCAATTTGTTGTGAGATTGCCTGTTTGTTTTCTAAATCATGTATATGATATAGTGTTTTGTGATGGTTTTTTATTATATTAATAGTAGCAGGAAGTTGGTTAGAGTTTATGTTGATCATGATAAGAGGTGCAATAGATAGGTTTGTTAATAGTTGTATAGTTTGTATTTTTTGATTGATGCTATTAATGATGGCAGTATTAGTTGAGTTATTATTATTAGGGGTGTACTTAAGAGTTGTAAGAGTTTAGAGTATACTGCCACAGATGTTTAATGCAGTATGTGTTTTTGAAGCAGTAGGTGAGAAGCTTTGAAATTGTTATTGGAAATGGAAGGTAAAGGTTAATGTGTGTTTGCTGCAGTAAGCACTGTTGATTGGATTTAGTGCCAGAGTTAATTTATTGTAAGTGCAAAGGCTGCTACTTTAGTGAAAGAAGATGAAAGTTGATGACTTTTTTGCTGAAACTGTTCCTATAGTTCATTGGTTATAGAGTCATATTTAAACATTTTATATTTGTATTTTTTGTGTCATTTGGCTGATTTGATTTGTATTTGGAAATCAGTATAGATAATATAATGATCACTATCTGTAATTCCAGTTGGATTAATAATGTTAGGAGTTGTAAATGTATATAAGCTTTGTTGTAGGACCCAGATTTTATCAATTTGGCTAGAAAGGTTGTTGTGTCTTCAGGTTGGAGTATTAGAATAATATTTATATATTAAAGGAATAAAGTTATATGATAGAAAGTATTTATATAAAGTAGAGCATAATGGTCTGTTGAGATCTTGGTTGAAATCTCCCATAATTAATAGAATAATGTCAAGTTTTTGTGCTTGTTTAATCCAAAGAATAATTTGGTTTTGTGTTTGTTTGTTAACATCAGAATTATTTGGTAAGTATGTAGATATAATTCGAAGTTTGTTTTTGTGTAGTAAATAGAGATCAATTGCAATAGCAGTACCATTAAGGGTTTGTATATTGTGGATGTATGTTGTAAGTAGTTGGTTAATAAGAACTATTGTTCCTGCACTTGATTCTCTAGAGTGATTTGGATTAGTAATATTGTTGTTTGACATGAAGCACTTGTAATTATTATTGTGAAGTGCAAGTTAATTATATTAAGATTGTGCTAATTTGGATTCTGTAAGTGATATAATATTGAACTGTTGACTAATACAGTAGTCCAACTATAGTTTTCTTTTGGTAATATTGTTGTATTCTTGTATATTATGTGTTGCAATAGTTATGTACTATTGTGTGTAGAAATTGTTATGTTGGTTGGAAAGGTGTATTGGCATATTATTAGGAGATGTTCATAGCCACTATGTTTGTTGTAGGTGACTGATTTAGTAATATAGTAGGAGGGTTAAATATTTCTCAGATGGGTGTGGGCAATGGTGCTAGGTTAAGTAAACAGTTAGGAATTGTTCTAATAGTGTATATTTGTTTAAGATTTTGTATTGTTGGTGTAATCCCTGCTTGTGAAGTTATTGGCAGTATAAGTTGTATGTTGTTTAGCAATAATGCTAAGTTAATATCTTCAATGTTCTCTGATATAAGTGGAAGTAGTTATTTTGCGGGTTCAGTTATATTAGTATCAGTCTTGTCTGTTTGATCTGTATTCTGAGTAAGAGGATTTGCAATACTGATCTAAGATAATAGCAATTGTTTAAAATAAAAATGCTAACAAAGTGTTTTTGCAATCTGAGTAAGTTGTTGTAATGTTATAATTGGTAGTGTGATATTGAGTTTGGCAAGTTCTTGGCTATCAGTTGGTAAAGCTGATTTATCTGTAGGATTTGCTTGCATTATATGGTCTGGTAGTGAAAACCAAACACAATAGCATTGAGAGATTTCATTAAGGAAAGTTTTTGCTATTGTGTCATCAGTTATAGGGTATGTAAAATCTGACTTAGTACAGATGAGCTTAATTTTTGTTGGCAAAGATGGTTTTGTAATAATATAGTCACTAGAAAGGTAGTTTGAATATGTAATATTCTATTAATTGTGCTACTACTTCAGCTAATGGTACTTTAGATATAGATGAGCTGAAAGGAAAGAGATCTCTGACTTTGTACTTTAGTTTCTGATAAGTGGTATATAATGGTTTTTTAGATAGTAGAAGCTGAAAATAGGAATTTGAAATTATAGTAATGTATAGTAATCTGCAAGTTTGTACCAAAAATATGACAAGTATTGTAGTGATTGTCTGTTTGATATTAGAAAATAAGTTGTAGTTCTGGAAGAAGGTCTTGGTATCTTTTAGATAATATAGGAAGTTTTCAAAATAGTTGTCTGGTAGTTTGTCAAACTTGAAGATTTTTCTTAATCTATTGATGATAGCTCTTGTATATGATTTTTGTATAATTGGAAGTGTAAATGGTAAGATGGCTTTAATATATTCAAATATTTCACTATGGTCTTGTGGTAGTGGTATAAGTTTTTCTTGAAGTACATTAGTGATTATAGCTCTAATTTTCTTGAGTGTTTGTTCATTTTCATTTTGAATTTGTAGAAAGTCTCGTGCATAATAAATAGTTTTGTAGATCATAAAGGAGGTGTAGTTGGTAAGGTTAAGCTTAGAAAAATATTATGCAATAAGCATTTGCTTAAGCATAGTATTGATGGTTTTGCATATAGTTGAATCTGTAATTGTAATTTGATTAGTTTGTTTATATATAGCTAGGGCATTATTGTATAGGTTAGTATATTCTTTTTGATGTGCAGGAGTAGTATTTGGATTTCTGGTAAAGGTAGTGAAGAACCTGGTGTCAAGGTATTTAAATTTAAGAAAAATTGCAGGTGGAATTACAAATTCAGTTGGTATGGTAACAATTTTATGATCAATAAAATCCTGAATGCCAGCTGGTATTTAAAGTGCTTCAGCAATTTTCTCATATGACCAAGTTTGTTGATCAAATAAGGTATTAATTTGTTTAATAATTCTGGTCTGTATGGTTTCTGCCTATTCTGAGTCATCAATATCATTGAATCTAGGTATGTTGAGTTGTTTTTGAGTAATTTGGCTGTATGTAGGTCTGGTATTGTCAAGGTTATTAGATATTGTAGTTGTAAAGATTGGAGATGCTGTAGCTGTAGCATTGGATGGTCCTGGTTCAGGTTTTGTTTGTATATTAAGTGGTTGGAGCTTGGGTTGTTTTTTGCTATGATGTTGATTGGTTGTTGATTGGGTTTTGGAAGATTTTGTTATAAGTTTAGTAGTTTAGCAGAATTATGTTGTGAGACAGAAAGGCGTTTGTTTCTTTTGGTATTAGTATCTTGTGTTGCCTGAGTGGTATTATGTAATGTAGTAACTAATGACTATGTTTGTATAATATTTGCTGCAAGACCAGCAGTAAGATCGAATATAAGTTCATCAACTTGTGAAATGTTGCTTGTTTGTGATAGTTCATCTTTTGTATCAAGTTCTGTGATCATGTTGTATAGTATAAGTAGGAGATCTTTATTAAATTTGGGTGTCTTGTATTCCTTTTGGGTTTTTTTATATAACTGAATTGTTAAGTTAAGGTCACAACTGTGTGTATTTCTGAAATATTTGACATTAATATTTACAGAGTTGTTTTTTGTTGTTGTAAGGTCAAAAAGTATTGATTGGGATGGTTCTTTGTGTTTGTATAAACATTGAGTTGGGAATGAAGTAAGGTTAGATATACAACCAGATTTGGTAAGATCTACAATAAAGAGATATTTGTCGGCGAAGCTAGGAATAAGAAAAGTAACTATAAAGGTAAGTTTAGATAGATCTTTTATAGTAATATTGATGAATTCTTTTGCATATTCAATAGGAGAATTAACGGTTAAAGTTGTAGGTGTAGGGTTACTTGAGCTGGTAGATTTTCCAGTAAAATAGGCTAATGGGAAAGAAAAGAAAATGCCTTGAGAGGTTGTTTGGTTCAGAGTTTGTGGTAGATTGGTTTGTAGATTATTTGTAGTTTTTTTGCTATTTTTTGGAGCTGCCATCTTATACCTATATGCTGGGTTAGTAAAGATGTAAAGGTCCTTAGGACCACTTTCGCTGAATTGTGAGTTGTTTGTTGCAGTGCTGTTTTTAATGTTATTGTAATTTAGGGCTGCTAGTAAATATTTTTTTCTAAGGTTTGTATCTCTTTTAGATCAAGTTTATTGTTTAGAACAAGTTTACTTAATGGCTAAGGTCGATTTACTTAGTAGTTATTGCTCTATGTTTGATATAAAATTTTTTTCTTTTGTTCAATTTTAGTAAAATGAACTATGAAAAAGAGTATTCTTATTTATCTAATTGCTCTATATAATTTTAAAAATATTTTAAAAACTTATTTTTTAATAAAAAATTAGTTGATGTTATATTGAATGCAATTATTAGAATTGCTAAAGATTATTGGATTAGAAAAATATTATAATCAAATTTGTGTTATGTTTTGTTAACAGTTAAGAGAGTGTCCAATTCAAAGTAAATCTCTCTTGTCTGTAAATAATTACAAATTAAATTATTTATATTAATTTAATTGTAATTGATATAATTACTTATTAGTTTTAATATATACATAATATTAATAAACTCTATAGTCTGTCTTGTTAATATATACTTTATAATTTACATTAAAATGTTTTAAATTATATTAACTTTTATAACTGTAATAATGTATGTAATTTAAATTCAAGCTATTTTTTTTTTTTTTATAACTTTGGCAGCTTTGCCAAATACCTTATTAAGATTCTTGTATATATACTATATAAAGTTGGCTTAAATTTTGATTTAACATTCTCTAGCTATTTCTGTAAATGCTCAGAAGAGTCTTTTATATAGGACAGAAAATTATTTCTGACCTGGGGCTGTACTAAGCTAGCCAGGAAGACCCTGAAAAAAGAGTTTTATATTTCTATTTACAAAACTAAAAACTGAATCAAGTCATGTTTTCTGAATTTGAACTTTGTCTCTCTTATTTTTTTTCTTCATGTCTTGATTTTGTTCATCTATATTTGTATATTTTTCTTTTTTTTGTGTTTCTTTACTTGAGAGATTTTGTTTTTTGGTATTGTTTTTTTTTTTAATTGTAGTATTAATTCCTACTAATTTTTTCCAATTAGCAATGATATCACAATGTTTTTTCTATATATTTTCAAAAACTCTATTTTATGCTGCATTTGTGAACATTATTATAAAATTCTTGGCTTTCTTTAAAAATTGTGAAATATTTTGTAACATCATCTTAGCTTTTTTTTATACTAGCCCTTTAATGATTTTGGATTTGCTTACTAATTTTCTTCTTTTGAAGTTCTTTATAAAAGCTTTTTAATTATTTTTTTACTTGTCATTCTATGGGTTTTTTTTGTAAATATTGTTTATGCCAAATCAATTGCTGTATTTTTTGTGCTATTTTATTAATTTTCATGCTCTTTGCATGTTGTTAGATGATCTTGATCCTCTTTATAGTCTTTATTACATAGTATACAAAATGCATTTTTGTATAAATCTGGTTATTTTTGTGCCAAGATCTTATGTATTGGTAGTTTTTTATTTATACATTTAATTAATATTGTTAATTTTGCTGTTTCTCTTCATACTTATACATCTTATTCTACTCTGATCTTTAATGTTTTGCTACAGTGTTGACTAATCATATTTCTCTTTTCCTATATTTGGTTCTGTTTTTTAAATTGATATAAAATTTTCATTCTGCTTTAACTTTAAGTTCTAGTACATTTTTGATAAACTTTCTTGTTGGGCTATCAATTACTAAATTCTCTTAGCAAAATGAAACATTTAAATTTGAAGGTAGTATTTTTATTATTCTATTATAATTATCTATATTGCCCTCTTTTTTACTAATTTATCTGCTTTATTATTTTAGTTGTTACAACTATAATTTGTTATTTTAACCAAGTTTAATTCTAATTCTTTTAAATTAAGTAATTCCAGAGTATTTCTTTTAAAATTATAGTTCTTTTTTTTGATCTGATGCTTGCTTGACTTTAACTTTTTTTCTCTATCAAAACCTGCTATTGCTGCTGTATTGTTAGTATAAATTTTGACTTTTCTTGGTATTATTAAAAGCATATACCAAATTGCAAGTAACTCTGATTTTATTAATGAAAACCAGTTTTCTGTATCTATTGTACTTTTCTCAATTATTTTTTCTTCTTTAATATCTACTTGTATCTACTCTACTCCTATATAATTAACCCCTTTATAATATTTTTTGTCAGTATAACTATGATCATTTCCATTTGTATATGTATTTGTACACGTGTATGTAATTGTATTGGCCTTTTTCCTTGCCCGTGACTCGCCACATTTCCTTTTTGACTAAAATAGATTAGATTTTCATCCAAAAATTTTATATTATCATATCAGTACTATCTTGAGAAGTACTGCGTTGCGCACTCAGATCTATTTGTGCTTGCCCCCAAAAATTTTTGTCGTATTCGGGTTATATTTATCTTTTATTTTTGTAAAACAAGGTTGTGTCATATGAAATTTTTCTCAAAATAATTCGTTTAGGCTTGGAAGTTGATTTGTGTATATTA
>CAJVQA010006124.1:0-15273 GCA_910591915.1 Cetraspora pellucida
TTTATAAGTATCTTTTGTTCTATTTAATTAATACGTTCAATATTTTAGTACCAGTTTTGTTTACTTTTTTGTTTTTTTAATGATCTACGGGAAGAGTTTCCTTTTTGGTCTTTTGACTTTTTATTAACAACTTTTTTGATAATTTAATTCAATGAACCATTATAAAAGAGTATACAATTAGTTATATATGTAACTTTTTATATTACTTATTTAAAAAGTTTGCCTAAAAGTTCTTTACCAATTGTTATATCTAATACTCTTGCTTGAATATTTTACTTTAAACTCTTTGAATTTGCAATTTGTGTTAACATCACTAAGTTATATTCAAATAACCAAATTATTGTCTTAATCTTAGAATTATTTTATTCTCAAAGTAAACCTTTTAGAGCCTTTTGTATTTATTTTTATAGCTAATCTAATATTGCTATAACAGAACCAATACTTGCAGTCAAAGTTATATTATTTAATTACTAATTTTTTGTAGAATTTACTTAAATCTCAGCATCTACTTTACAACATAACTTCAATACTTTAATATATCTCTATCTTTTCATCAAACTTTCAATCCAAATAGCCTGTATAGAATTATGACTAGTTTATTGATATATCAAGTCAGCTTAATATTTTTTTTCTTTAATTTATTTTAGTAGCCTGATTAGTAGTATCTTTAAAACTTTCAACTCAGAGATTCTTGTCCATTCAGATATTATGATCTTGGTATTTTTTTTCTCAGATTAGTTTTTACAATAAGACTATCAAAAATCTGGTTATTTTTCTATTTGGATCTTTCTAAATAGACTTCTTGTTATCTAATTTTAACAGATTTATATAGTTACAAGAATTTATCTAGTGTTTGCATTATCTGATTGACAATTTGCATTTTTCTGTATAATACTATACTTATACAGATACCTTATGACTTGCAAGTCATATTAGTACAACTGTTATTACAGATATTCTAACTTAATTATTAATAATAATTACTATAATATAAATATTATAGAGTGTAATGACCTAGTAAAATGGATAGGTTGTTAATCTTCAAGTGGTGGATCTAAGGTTCAATTCTCATGAATGACAAATTTTAGAAATTATACTTGTATTATAATAACTGTTTCTTGCTAATTGGTTAAATTTTAGGCATCTGTAATCTTAGATACACCAAGTTGAGTTTCACCTAACATTGGAAGCTTAGGGCATCTATGTAAAGTGTAATGTTATATATACATAGAAAAATGTGAAAAAACTAATATCATATAAGACTTTAGTGCAAACCCATAATAAGAACATCAGATGTAAAAGGCTAAAAAACTGAGAAAACAGAAATCTACTTAAAAATTCTGAGTAAAGAGATGGCACAAATTTTTAATGATGCCATTGAACTAATGAAAGTCAATAAAACATCTTTATAAAAACTTTCAAATAAACCAGATAACAAGATGTATAAAGAAGTATATGACCAACCAGACTGCTGAAATTGTTAGAGAAAAAGAATATATAAATATACTATACTGAGCCATCTGAATTGGAAGGCTGAAAAGTCAGTTGGTTTCAAGTTGCAGCTAATAGGGAATGATGAAAAAGAAGTTGAAAAGATGAGTACCAGAATTTGGATAAACTTTACAAAGATAATAGCAGTTTAATAAGTAACTCTAACTGCAAGTATTAGTCTTGGCTATAGTGTTAAACCAGATTAGCAGTAAAAAGAAATATGGCTCACTCTGATAGGTTGCTCTGAGAATAAAAATAGTCTAAGAATTATAGTTTTATAGTTAAAAATAAATAGATCTGGGTCTGTAATCTGGTAAAATTAATATTAGAATCAGATAAAAAGGTTTAAATAAAACATTTAAGCAGAGGTATTAAGTACAGCAATTGGTAGAGAACCCTAAGATGAACTTCTTAAATAGGTAATTTAGAAAAGTTATATGTATAGCCAGTTGTACACTTATTTGATAGTTCAATATAAATATGTTTATATAAAACATGTATCTGATATAAATATTAATAAAAAGCTAAAACCAAAGAGATCACCTTAATACTAAAAAAAAAAATAATAATAATATAAATATTATATAGATGATTATTCATATTTTTAACATTGATAAGATTTGAATATTCAACTTACCACTTGAAGATTAACAATTTGACTATTTTATAAGATTATCACACCTTTTAGTCTATATTTTGTAATAATTATTATATATAAAAACTTTTAAATAAAATAATATAAGCATATAACAACTTAATAAAGTAGATAAGTTGTTAACCTTTTAAGTAGTAAGTTAAGTATTCAAATTCTATCAATAGTGAAAATTTAAATAATTATTTATATAATATTAGTATTATGACAATTGTTTCTAATAATTGAATTAGAATATTTGTAATAGTAGTTATATTAGTATAATTGGTAATTTATTTTTTTATTTTTTATTTTTTTTATTTTTTTTTAGTATTAAGATAACCTCTTTGGTCCTAGCTTTTTATTAATACTTATATCAGATACATGTTTTATACAGATGTATTTATATTAAACTATTTGACAAGTATACAACTAGTTATATATATAACTTTTCTATATTATCTATTTAAGAAGTCCATTTAAGGGTTCCTTATCAGTTACTATACCTAATATTTCTGCTTAGATGTTTTATTTAAATCCTCTGATTTGATCTTAGTATTAATTTTACTAGGTCACAGACTCAGATCTATTTGCTTTTAACCATATAACTATAATGCTTAAACTATTTTTATTCTTGAGGCAAATCTACCAGAGTAAGCTGTATTTTTTTTACTATTAACTTAGTTTAATGCTATAGTCAAGACCAACACTTGCAGTTAGAGTTATCTAGTAAATTACGATTACTCTTGTAAAGTTTATTTAAATCCTAATACCATCTTTTTGACTTCTTCTTTATCATCTTTTACTAGCCACAACTTAGAACCAACTAACTTTTCAGACTTCTAATCCAGATGGCCTAATATGGTATACTTAGATATCCTTTTCTTTTAATGATTTTAGTAGCCTGGTTGGTCATATGCTCCTTTATACATCTTTGTTATCCAGTTTATCTGACAGTTTTTATAAAGATGTTTCATAGGCTTTCATTAATGATATCATTGAAAGTTTGTGTTATTTTTTTACTTAAGATTTCCAAGTGAGTTTTCATCTTTTTGGTTTCTTAGTCTTTTATGCCTAGTGGCTTATCACAAGTTTGTACAGAAGTCTTATACAACACCAGTTTTTCATATTCCTCTATATATATATAACATTATATAGATGCCTCAAGTTTCCAATATAAAATAGGATCTGACTTGATGTATCTAAGATTACAGATGCCCAAAACCCAACTGATTAGCAAAAAACAGTTACTGTAATATAGATATAATTTCTAAAATTTGTTATCTATGAGAATTAAACCTTAGACCTGCCACTTGAGAGTTGACAATCTATTCACTTTACTAAATCATCATACCCTATTAATTAGCAGTTTATGAAACATCTATATAAGTATAATATTATATAAAGAAATGCAAACTTGTATTAAATAATATAAACTCTAGATAAGTTTTTATAATTATATAAATTTATTAAAATTAGAAAACAAGAAGTCTATTTAGAAAGTACTATTAACCAGACTGTCAGAATGAACTAAAAAAAATGAATATTGGACTGATCTAATATACTAATTAATTTTATATAAACTATCTGAATTAAAAATCTAAAAAATAGACAAAAATATACTAAAGTATTAAGGATATGATGTAAAGGCTCTAAGAGATTTACTTTAAAAATAAAATAGTCTTAAGATTGAGATAATAACCTAAACATAATCTAGTAATATTAATACAGATTTAAATTTAGAAAGTTTAAAATGAAATATCTAAACAAGAATATTAAATACAGTAATTGGTAAGAAACCTTTGAGCAAACTTTTAAATAAGTAATATAGAAAAGTTACACATGTAATTAATTGTATACTTTTTTTGTAATGATTTATAAAATCATATTATCAAAAAAGTTGTTAATTAAAAAGTCAAAAGACCAAAAAAGTCATTTTAAAAAAAATAAAATAAAAATAAAATAAAATACTTTAAAAATTAAAAAATAGTATAAGGAAAATAGATATCAGTTGGGTGCAACTAGAAGATAAAAAGGACTGGTCAGAAGAAGAAGTGACATTAGAACTTGAAGAATAACCTTTAGCAACAATTGCAGAATTGGCAACAATATGATCAGCAATTCTAATGATACTAGAGGAAAAAAATATAGAAGTATATACAGATAGCATTATAGCATTAAGAAATATTAATTAAGCAATTCAAAATATAGAAAATAAAATAATTCTCAAGAAGAAAAACACATAATATAGATAATGAATATTACAGATTTAATTAAAAACAAAAATACTAAAATAGAAATAGTTAAAATTAAAAAGTTATAGTAAAGACAAATGAAATAATAGAGCAGATTTACTTAC
This sequence comes from Cetraspora pellucida, assembly GCA_910591915.1. NCBI lineage: Eukaryota > Fungi > Glomeromycota > Glomeromycetes > Diversisporales > Gigasporaceae > Cetraspora > Cetraspora pellucida. The sequence continues at coordinate 4,482 of CAJVQA010006124.1, forward strand.
AAAAAAAGAAGCAAATAGCAAAGAAATGATCTATATAGAAAAAATCAAATGCAACAGAATAGAATACTATATAATATAGGAAAACAAAAAGATTGATATACTAATAAGACTCCTTTATAAGATAATTATGAATACTAAAATTAGAGCTAGTTGGTAAGAAACAAATTCAATCAGATTACTAGAGCCAAAAACTGAACAGACACTATACAATTAATTAAGTTTCTGGAAAGAAATGAACAAAATGAGTGAAATACATTATACATTAAAAAAACTCAGTATAAAAAAAGCTATAGCAATCAAATATATAATGAACAGTCTATCGATATTAAAAGAACTAAACAGAAAAAGACTAGAAGTATATATAATAACAGATTGCCAAGTTTGTCAAGAGGATAAGATAGAAATCCAAGTGCATATAGCAAGCTGTAACAAACAAAGAAGTCTATAAAAATAGATCCAAAAAGTTTTAACAGTAACAGCATAAAATAGTCTTAAAGAAAAAGAAAAAGATAAAATCCTACTACAAGTGCTATATAAGATGCTCTTTAGAGAAACAGAAAAAAAAAATTTGAAAACAGAAAAACACTAATAAAAGGATTCATAACACAAAGGTTAAAAAAGGACTTGAACAGCTATTAAACAAAAATGCAACACAGAAATGTATAGATATAGTAACTAGAACAGTATAGAATACTTTTTATAACCAAGTATTAAAAGTTCAATATGAAAGAGTATAAGAATAAGAAAAAAACTTCAATATAACAAATAAAATGAAAAAGAGCAACAGAGGAAAAGAAAAATTAAAAGAAAAAAAGATAAAAAGCAAGATATCGAAAGAAGACAAAAAATAAAAAAAAATAAAAAAATAAAATGAATAAAGAATAAAGTATTGAAGACAATTAATATACTTGTCATAGAAGAAAGAAAACCCTTTTGATATATTTTTAAGTAGTTAGACAAGCAGTCTATCTCTAACTAAGATAGTACAGCAGATTGCACTTAGGTACCATTAAGGTGGCTGAGTGATGCTAAACTTATATATTAGGAAATTCTATGTAATTATGTATTTATATAGTTTCAAGAATCTTAATAAAGTATTAGTGTAATTGCTTAAAGTTAAAAAAAAATATATATATAAATATACTTTTAACAAATATTAATAAAATCTTAGTAGTTTGAAATTATAACAAGTTATATTTTGTTTAATTCAATTAATGCATTCTTAATTATAATTTATTCTCATAATATATTTATTATGAAAGCTTATCTTATATTCAGAATCTGTTTTATATTTATTGCTAGAAATGTTAATTGGTCTTTTGAAATCAGATTCCACTCAATCCTTATAGAGATCAGTCAAGATTTGGTTCTTACAACTGTTTTTATAAATTCTGAGACAACTGATAAAATTTTAATTGCTGAATTCTATAAGTTATTGATTTCAATTGAAATTAATAACTTATAAAATTCAGTAATTAAAATTTTTTTAGTATCTCAGAATTTATAAGAACAGCTATAAATCACATGATATAATTTGATTTTTTCATAAGACTTTGATTCCAGATTAAAATTCTTATATAAATCCTAAGATCTGATCTTGGAGATTTGAGAGTCTGCTTTTTGTTCCATTATATTAAGAAGAAAATTTAGTATTATCAAAGTTAAGATTATATATTTTTTGACCAAGAACAGTTTTACAAATTGAAAAAAAAGCAAAAATTTTTTTTTGTAATAAATTTGAGGATTAAAATTTAGAAGATATGGTCTTAGGATCAATTTTTAGAATTTAAGTTTAGGACCATCTAGAATTAGATCAAACTGGATTATATTACTATTTATTGCTAAGATCTATTGGTTGACAAAAACAAATCTTTGTTATAAATTTTTTGTACAAGTTAAACAGAACATGCATTTAAGCAAAAACTTAATGTTGAATATGTTGATATTGTATAAATGTTTGTTTTATATTACTAATCATGCTCCAAATCATTGCTAATTTTTACAACTATTCTAGTTAAAATAAAAACAACTGTAAAATTTAATTTAGCTTGTATCTAATAGCATATTGATAGTCTTATAAAACTCTTGTAAGAATTAAATAATCTAAATATTTTATTACTATAGTACTAAATTGAATACTAATAATTATAAATTTATATATAAAATCTGAATAAATTTAAATAAATATCTGAATTCTAATATTTTAAAAAGCAAGATAACATAGATTATTTTTACTATTAATTTTATAGCAAATTATATGATATCATATGATTTACATATAAAATTTTGTTTATATTATATGAATTTCCTATATAAATCTTGTGCAATCTAGGAAACTTATAAGCTGACCCAGGCAAACTTAATAATATATAAAGTAAAATTTTTTTAAATAAAATAAATTCTAAAATTTTATCAATATAATTAGAAGATATAGATTTATATACTATTAAATTTTGGTAACAATTGAATATAAGACCATACCAACTTAATAAATTGGTTCTCGTAACCTGGCTGGGTCAAATTTACAAACCTTTAAAAAAAATTTTTTTAAGTATATTTACTATCTGTGTGAGTTTTTCTAAAAAATTTTTAATGTTTTTTATATATAAAATTTTTTGAAAATAAAATTAAAAGCCAGGTTGCCAGGTCACTTTCAAAAATTTTATGTTATAAGAACCAAAAAATTAACTTGGCCTGGCCTAATACTAAAAAGTTTTATTAGTAATATATTTTTTTTTTATATATAAAATTTTATTTGCTAGGAAAATCATATGACAAATGATCTACGTCACCCCTACCCTTAATTTAGAAGGATATCCGAATGGATATTTTTTAAAACAGATGTTAATCCGGATATCCAAATTGTCATCCGGATCCCAACACTACTTTAGAGTTCGCTTATTGTTATGTTAGGATTTGAGGGACTAGCATATAGTAAAATTGCCTGATCGTGTTACGTAACACCAATGCGTGATTTGTTATTGGATAGTTTCACGTGACCGAAAAATTTTATTTGGCGATCCTATTTCGATCATTTCCCGTGTAACATTGGACGTCCCCAATCGCGTCAACTGATATAACTATGGATGGTTAATATTTAATTCGCTGTTGATTTTGTTTTTAACAAGCGAAATGGAGAAATTTTCAAAATGGAGGGCAAGTTTATGCTAATCTAGTCTAGCCTAGAAAAAAAAACATTATAACATGATAACACAATTTTTTTAATGTTTAGGATGCTGGTACCGGAATTCAACCATTCCTTGCCCCTGTGGTATATAAATACATTTGGTTGTTTTTTTTCAAAGTTGGATGCAAAATAAACGAATAGTCTTATTTATTTAATAGCCTTCGAGAACAAATTCAGATATATACGCGAAAATCGCACTTATACTTGGGATTATTCTTAAGCCAGTTTTAGGGATTCTTAAATTGTTATTGACCGCTGTTATTGCCATATTATTATTTCTTTTAGTAGATGTTATTGGACTAGCTCTGGTATTTCAATCTTCTATCTTCTTAAATACAGTCCTGAAAATGATTCGACTTAAGTCTTCAAATATTGAATATTGATTTTACAAGAAAAACCTGAAGTCCGTATATCGAACATATCACTATATATTCACTTCTTTGTTTTCACGTCTTTCACTTTTTTTCATGGGATTTTATTGGATTCACACAGAGACTGTTTCTTTACGGAAGGGGTATGTATCGTTTCCATTGGAGCTACAATATAATTGAACATCATTTCATGCTTTATGGTGTCAATAGACGTCCCAGTATTCCTAAAGTTCGTCAAATAAATTGCGTAAGACATGGTGATGTGGTAGTTTGCAATTGGACGTCTTATGTAGAAATTTTATACTTGGCATTCAGGTAGTGAACTTTTCTTGATCGCAAAATGTACTTATCATTTATTTATTAACATTTAATTATTATGGTACTGTTTCGTAAATTTTAGGTTTGATCCTGTCTTTACGCAAATTTATCCGGCATCCAACACTTTACGACCAATATCTTTGTGGACTGCGCTCAGACTAACAGGATCATACCCAGAAGCCAAGCCACCAAGTAATGTAAAAACTTATAATCTTCAGGAATTAGTAAGAGAAGCCACGATAAATAAATTGGGACCGATCGTTGTATTTCCTGAGGTAATTTCTAGTTGTATCAACACTTAAATGGTAGGAATCTTGTATTAAATTTCTTTCAACAGGGAACGACGTCGAACGGGCGTGCACTTTTGAAATTGGTACCTATTTTCAAAAGTTTGTCGACGCCTGTAGAAGACTTTTCAATACACATTTTAATTACAAGGTAATGAATGGTTTGATGTAATGTTGTTTTCAATTACATTATAGACTAATTTGACTTAACTTGCTCAGGTATGAATATGAAAACTTTTCACCAACTTACACTATCGGAAATAAGTTCTGGCATTTTGTAATGTTGTGCAGTCAGGTGTGTTAGTAGTCATTTTTTTATGGTTATTTATAAGAGAGTTTAACTATCTAATTGGCAACTAGGATGCATGTGTTCTGAAATTAATGTAAATGCTAATAGCACAAAATTTGTGATTTATTGTACACAGTATTATAATGTCCTTCATGTTAAAATTCTTGCACTTGAAGAGTCCCTATCCTCACCTAATTTTGCGATTCCTGCAATACAATCGTCGGGTATGCCTTCACCATCGATAACACAAGATGATGTTATTGGCTCTCAAATTCTAAATTTAATGGGGCAACTTGGTAGAATGCGCAGAACTAACTTTGGAATGGATGACAAAAAAGCCTTTTTGGATTTTTATTGGGAAAAAACAAGTGGATATGCAAAGAAAAAATAAACACTTAGTATATATATGTCGTGCCCCAAATGGCAATTTTTCCAAATGATAATCTGGCCAATTTTTATTTGGGCTATCCCAAATAACAATCGGGACTAGATTGTTATTTGGGGTACAACATATATGTCAACTCATCTACGTATTAGAAATTAAGTTCAAATATACATGGATCTTTTACATATTCAATGCTTAGAACTAGTTGTACAAAATGTTTAATACGATCGCAATTAAAACTAAAGTAATTGTTATTTTAATGCGGATAAAATACGTACGTATGTACTGCTGATATCTATTGAATATTAGCTCAAATATTACTTATCAGTTTTACGATTTTGTCAAATCTAAAATTTAAGATAATTAAAAATAACTTCTGATTGGTTAGGTTATGTTATTCAAATATGATTATTAGACATCAAAATTGGTTATAAAAATTGAAAATTTAGATAGAATTCTGCTGATTATCGAATTACTAATTTTATAGATTTTTCACAAATTGATAAATTTGGATTTTAAAGTTTTTTTTTTAAACTTTTAGTCATATAGTATCAGTTATAGGACCTTTCTTTTTATTAAAGCTTAAAATGTTGTTTATAATAAAAATTATAGTAAAAACATATGAATTGACTATTAAGGTCAAACAAAATTTATATATTGGTTTTCATAATCCGGCCAGGTCATAAAACTTTAAGTTATAAAATTTTTTTTACAATGAAAAAATACCTGTTATAAATTTCCAGATTATGATTATTTAAATTATAAATAAAAAATTTTTAGTTTAAAAAATTTTAAAATAATTATTAATAAAACCTTGTTACAGGATTGTATGTTATAAAAATCAATAGAACAATTTTATAAGGCCTAACTTTGAGTTAAAGATTTTTTTAAACTTTAAATAACTTAAAATTAAATTTTGTAATTATAAGAACAAAAAAAGAAAAAATTTAGTTTAAAAACTAAATTAAAATTTTGTAAATTTTGTTTATTATACATTAAATAACATTACTTAGAAGGCAAAAATAGGTTATCTTAGCATAAAAATAAGTTAACTATGTAATAAAGATATATTTTTGTCTATTTATATGTAACATTTTTTTATTAAAAAAATCTATTTTTATGTAAATTTATTCAATATACAATTATGTATATATATTTGTCAAAATGCATTTTCTTAAAATTTTTATTAAGTATAAAAATAAAATTAAAATAGAAAAAGTTTAAATTTTTTTAAACTTTAATTTTATTTTTTAGTTAATAAAAAATTTAAGAAAATACATTTTAACAAATATATATATATAATTTCAAAGATACTAATTCTAGTATAGTAGTTAGGTTGTTATTCTTTAAGTAATAAGTTTAGAGTTTAAATCTTATTGATAATAGAATTTTGAAAAATAATTTTATTCTGATAACTTAATTAAAGTATCTGAGATTATAACTTTGTAATTTTAATTGTATTAAGACTAACTTTGAAAGTATACAATGTAAATTGATGCCAAGAGATCATTTTATTTTTTGCTTTATTAATAAGTTGATTTATTGATATTATATTAAGTCTTTTTAGTATTAGGATTACCTAAAAGGTAAGTTTATTTTTTAATACTTTTGCAATTCTTAATTCTTTATCTTTTTCTTCGATATTTATATTGTTAAAATAGAAAAACATTTGCAAGTTTTTTGCTTTTAATATTGTTTAACATGCTAGATTATTTTTTCATAAATTGTTATATACTTTTGGTGTGATTTTATATCAATTCTTCTCTGTTGTATTAACAAACAGAAGGCCTTGGTTTATTTTGATTTTTGTAAGTATCTTTTCTGACTCAGTTAAATTGAATCTTGCATATAAATCTGTAATTTGTTTTGTTATGAGTTAATTTTATAGTGCATTACAATTGTCTATATTCCTATATATAATTATATTATTACTTACTATTTTTGCAATTCCCAATTTATGTTTTGTTAAACCTATTATCAAACTTTGAATAACATCTATTATTCTTTTGGACAGCTTCATAGTTTAAAGCATATAAGTTAATTTTGGTATTATATACATGTTGTTTATATATAATACTTGTATGTTTGTCATTTTTTTAGTATTTAAAAGCCTTGTTATTACACATATTAATTCTTTTGTCTTTGATTTGATTTGATTTTTATTAAATTTGCTATTAAGTCAAATTTCTAAAAATCTTATAATTTTAACTTTTTCTTCTTCATATATCTATTTATTACTGAGTTTGATCTTTTTATTTTCTTTAGATTTATTTGGGTTTGTAATAATTAGTTTTGATTTTTTTTTATTTATTTAAATGTTATTTAGTTCAAAAAAGTTTTCTATAATCTGTAATGTCTGCTCTATTTACTCTTAACTATTTGTTATCCAAGTTGTATCATCTGCAAAAGTTATTACTGTCTGTCTTTAGCTTGTTTTTATTGAATAGTTTAAATTATTATTATATAAATTTGAGATTTTTATCATATAGCCTAGTTTTGGATTTTTTTTGAATTCTCTTGAGCAAAAGATTATAGAAAATTCTCTATACTAAAGGTAAAAACACCTTATCCTATTCTATTTTATTATTTATTACAAATGCTTTTGTACAATCTAGTGTATAATTATTCTAGATTGTTTGTTTTGAAAAAGATTTAAGATTATTTTGATTGTTATTTCTGGAAGTTTAATTCTTTTTATGACTGCTTTTAAGGCTGTTAATGATATTGAGTTAAAGCCTTTTTTATGTTTTGTAGAACTAATTAAAGTTTCTTATTGTTCTTTTTTATATCTTTCATCAATATGTTTATTATATGCACTGATTTTCTGTTAAAGTTCTATAAAATTTGAGTCTCTAAAAATATTTTTTTGCCAAAATATTTTGGTTAATCTTTTGGTTAAAATCTTTATTATACATTTTCAAAATATTTCTAATAGGGCTATTGATCTGATATTACTAAAATTGTAATGCTATTCACCTTTTGAAATTAGATAGATTTGTGATATTTTCTATTTCTTTAATATTGTCTTCATTTTGATACAAATTTCAGCAAATGTTCTAAAAATTTTAAGTACTTTAATTCTAGCTACTTGGATTAGTATATATGTAATATCTAAAATTCTTAGTACTGTTTTTGTTTTAAGCCTTTAAATTATTTTATTCTATTCTTTTTCAGAAATATTTTGATTAAGATCTTTGTATCATTCTTTTTTGATAAACTCTTTCAGCTTGTATATTTCTTTTCATCTTTTTTTGTGAATATTTTGGTTAAAATAACATGGTCTAAACTGATTTTGGTAGTGTTCTTTTGTTTTTATAAGTTTTCTTCTGACTTAATAACTAGGTTTTTTTGTTTTTCTTCTTTATTAATAAGTCTGTTTAGTTAAATTTTCTTTATTGGTTTGTTTAAAAGGCTTATTAGTATCATGTTTTGTTTTTCATTAATTATTTGGCATCTTCTTTTTATATTGTTTTTTATTTTTTTTCTTTTGTCCTTCTAGTTTACTAATTCTTCTTATTCAGAATATTCTCTACCAACCTTTTAGATCTTTAATAAGCTTATATGTCCATAATTATACTAAGTCTATATAAGTTTTATAAAACTTATTAATAAATCTAATTTTTTCATTTAGTTCATCTATATTATCTTTTAAAAACTCTAGTTTGATGTTTATTTTTTCTATACTAATCTACTTTTCTAATTGTGTAAGAGTTTTATTTAATTGAGATTCTTTTATTTTCTTTTTTTTTTACTTAAAGTATTTGAAATTTTTCTTTTTAAAATATATTTTCTTGCTATTGTAATAATACTATTGCTAATTGTATTTTATCATTCATTTAATTAATTATATTCTTTAATATCTTTATTTGTCTATAAAAACTGTTGTAAATCTTAAATGCTAATTTTCTTTTCTAATACTGAATTAAGCTTCTGTCTATATTTTTTTTAGTCTTCTTTGGTTGCTTTATCATAAAGAAAGATTATTTTTTTATAATTTTTCTTTCTTATTTCTGTTATGCTATATGGTATAATTAGGTGGCTTAATTCTATTTTTACTATAACTGTCTTGTGATTACTATTTGTACAAGTATCCATTTCTTGAATTTCTGTCTTATAGAAACCATTTGCTAACTCTTCTGTAACTTAAATATAATTGATTTTTGTTTCTGATCCATATTCAAACTATAAGAACTCTGTTGCATTTGGATTAATTATTCTAAATGTATCACTAAACTCTTGTCTTTTTAGCTAGCTGAGCAGTGAATCTGACTTTGCTTGTTTTTTCTTTTGGTTTATTAGTTTGTCTAAGTTTAAATTTACTATTACATTAAAGTCTCTTATGACTACTATTTGTGTTCTTGGTAATCTTTTAACATATTTGTTAATTATTGACTTCTAAATTATTTTTTTTTTTTTTTATTATTTGAAGATAGGTAGGCTATTATAATTATAATTACAACTTGTTTAAAAAAGAAACTAGCAGAAATTATATATTCATTTGTTCTTTCTATGTGACCTAAGTGTTTTTACCATTTTTAGTTAATTAATAATTTTACTTCTGAATCTTTCTTCTTATCTGGATTTGTACTTGACCAGATGCTTTTGTAATCTTTTAAATTTTTTTCTAAAAAAAAACCTTCTTTAACTGAAATATTTGTTTTTGCTAGATCTACTATGTCTAGTTTATTATTAATTATCCAATTATAAAGTGTTTCTAACTTTTGGCTATTTGATTTAAGCTTATTAATATTGTATATTTCTAATTTCAATTCAATTCTTTCATTCTTATATATTCTTTTTATCCTTAGTGATTTTTTTTCATCATTTTTTATTTCTTTATTTAAATATAGAATATTTCTTTGTATTTTTTTTTTTTTGAACTTTGGCGACAATGCCAGTTGGTTATTATTAGCTTTAATTTGATATAGTACAAATTTATGGTTACATTTAAGGATCGATTATTACTAGTACTATATACTATCTAATTTAACACCACTGACTTTATCTGGTTATCCTTATAGCATCTAAGTGCATGTCCGCCGCATGCCTGCACGCAGTTACCTTGGCAACCACTTGTGGTCATGGCACACATTAAACTGCTATACAGACAAGGATACCTACTGAACTTAATGCGGTATCCTAAATGCCAGAGGTACTGTCTTCTGTAAATTATACCCATATGTCCCACTCATATGTTTTACCTGATCTTGTTTCTTCTGCCTCCTAATCTAACTATATCTAGTATTATCTTGTTCCCCACATTTTCCACCTTTTCGTCACTGTATTACTTCCAAATTGGTCTTACTCGGATATGTCTGATCCTTATGATCTTTTCATCTTTGGTTTGCCTATTATTGATTCTCCTAAAGTGTTCCGACAATGGTCTAGGATCTACAATAAACCCGTATCTCAAGTCAGATTTGCTGTTGCCATTGGGCTTTTGACCAATCTGTATCTCAAGCCAAACCTGCTGCTGCCATTCTTGCAAATACTCCAGGTCTTAATGTCATACAGTAACTCGATGCTGTATTTAACCTTCAACATAGTGCTTCCTTTTATAGTAGAGACTGGAACTTGTTGCACTTACATACAGGACAATTCTGGTTATATCTAGGGAGTTCCTCCAACCCTAGTAATACTATACTACCATGTGTTGCAAGCTCTCAGCTTATTCGACAATACCTGCAGAACAATTCTGGTTATGTCCAGAGAGTTATACTGATCTCAGTGATGCCATACTACCTTGCAGATCTTATCTTACATTGGTTGGTTGATCCCTAGTCTTGTTTGTCATAGACTTCCATATAGGTATGACCAGAACCCAATTTGGTACTTTTACATTGCACAAAGAGGTTATACGCCTACCTTCAAGATCTTTCCTTCTATAATTAGATTATTCGGCTATGCCAGAGGTGCTTCCAATTTTGGTTAGACCAATCCTTTATCACAGTCCGT
>CAJVQA010006125.1:0-15271 GCA_910591915.1 Cetraspora pellucida
AACTATATAAAAATATTAGGAAAAATATAAAATATAATATAAAGCTAAAAATAAATATATACTAATATAAAAAAAAAGTAAATTCTATTACAATAGGTTATAAGTTTAAAACTCACTAACAGTGAAATTTGAATAATCATCTATGTAATATATAGACAGTATTACAGCAATAGCATTCTGTTGATTAGTTGAAATAGGATACCTGTAACTATAGTCACACCAGTATGACTGGCAGGTCTGGGGCATCTGTGTAACCTGTTATACAGAGGAATACAAATTAGTACCAGGTGGTGCAAACCTAAAATAAGTCCTCAAACTGTGTAAATCTGTATAACTGAGAAGCTAGAGCCTATTTAGAAATTCTGAGCAGAGAGGTAATACAGATCTTTGATGGTACTACTGTAAAGGCTAGATCTAGGAAATAGATACCAATGTAAAGAATTTGGGCAAGCAAAAACCTTAAATAAAGAGTATTACCAATTAGGTCACTAGATTTTGGACCAGAGAAATATATATTGGGCCAGCCTTGATATACTAAGAACAGGTTATAGTTCTTTTGGACTATCTGGATTGGAAGTCTGGGTTCAGAGTAGGAGTATACTAAAAGTATTAGAAATATACTATAAAGTCAGTACTGGGGTCTGAGTAAACTCTGTAAGGGTAGTCCATATTAGTGTTCTAAAAGTAGGTAGATAATTAACAACAGAGAGCCTCCTGCACCTTACTGGCAGATGATGTATTCTGAAATGTATAACAGTCTAGGAACTAATACAAAAAAGATAAATATCATACTGCTTAGACAGTATACTGATTAGATATATATAAGGAATAAGTTGGAGATTTCAATATAACAGAGTGGATGATCAGAGGATTTAAATGAATAATCTTTTAGTAGGTTATAGGTATAGCATCTAGTATAAAACCTTAGGGTGGATTACTTAAATAGGCAACCAAAAGTTGCATGCATGACTAGCTGTACTCTCATCTTTGTAAAAATAGTTGTAATAGCTAACCTGATATAAAGTCAATAAAATATCACCACAAGTATAGCCTTTAACAATAAAAAAAACAAAAAAAAAAATTACAAGGTTAGTTCATCCTAATTCTGTTGTATTTTGTAAAAAAGATTTAAGAACTCTATTAGCAGCTGGCTAAATTTTGTGCCTTATTTAGCATTTAAAGGTTCAACATTCAATTTAGATAGTTTAGAATTAGCATTATATTCTTTATAATAGATTATAATGTCTTGTAAAAACTTGATGCATATTGTTTAATTTAACAAGTAGTTTTTTATTTTGTCTAAGATAATCTAAAAATTTGACATTTTTTATTCTTAAACAAAAAAAGTATATCATTGTTAGATGATCTGAACATCTTATTAAAATACTTGTAAAAGAGTTTGAGTAAATTTTTCTAACTTTTTTATCTTTTATTAGAGCTGTAAAATAAGTTGGTTCTAGCTTTCAACTTGTTGTTATAGTTATGCAATATGTGGTTTCTAGAGGTCTAGTTTTAGTAAAGTTGTATTAGTAAAGTTTGATAAAAGAGCTACTGGTTTTAGTATAGAAGGTTCATAGATAAGAACTAGTAGAGAAGTATAGTTCTGACAATATTCTTGATAAGCATCTAATTCATCTTGGTACTTAACATATTGTTGATAAAGGTTAGCAATAGCAAGTTAATAATCAAAGTTTGAATAGCTAATATTAAAGAATTTAGTTAAAGTTTGTTAAAAAAGTTGCTCTTTTTTATCATTAAAAACAGTTTGTTTAGCATATAAGATAAGATTTATTTCTTTATATATAAAGCAAAATCTTTAAATAGACAATAATTAAAATTATATATATAATTAGCTATATTCTTATGAGCTATAGATATACTTAAGATATTACTAACTAATAAAAATTATTAGTTTGGCTAAGTAATTAACTGTTTATTTAATAATAATAATAATAATAACAAATATATTAATGCTATTTTGTCTTTAAAAGAACTTATTTGTATAACTCTTTATATAATAAAACTTTCTGTACTACTGCTATTATATATAATATCTTAATTTTGCAGAATTAGTTTTTTTTTAAAAATTTTTATTTTAATTATTATATATTGCATTTAATCTTTGCTTATAAGACTTTATATTCAAATACTGGTTCTTTTTTGAATTACTAAAACTAATTTTTTTTTAAATTTTGTCTTTAGCAGAACTTGAACTATTAACCTTGACTATAAGAATATAAAAATTTAACTATTAAGATATAAAACTTTACATTTTTGTTAAAATATTTTAAAATATTTATCAAAAAATATATATATATTAAGGCCAATATTAATAGTAACTAATGCCTTTATTTGTGTTTTTAGTGAATATATTATATATTACTTGTACAAGATAAGTATACAACTAGTCACACATGTACTTTTAATTATCTATTTAAGTAGTCTGTCTAAGAATTCTATACTAGCTGTCATATCTTTAATTTACTAGAAGGCTATCTAATTAAATACTCTGGTCTCTATACTATATCTAGACAATTAACTACCTCAGTTTTTGTATATCTAAATACTGTCTAACCCAACATTATGCCTCCTTTCTGTATATTTGTTGAGCTGTTACTCAATTTCAGAGCATATTATCTAATTGTAGAGCTCAGAAAGCTCTCTTGTTAACTAACCTACTTACTTTAGGACCATTAACAAAACTTGCTCTTGCAAAGTTCTTCTAAACTCTAGCACTTACTTTATAACATATTCCTAGTATTTTTAGTATACCTTTGATTTTTTTTCAAACTTCTAATCCAAATAACTCAATAGGATTATAATCAGTCTATTAGTATATTAAGTTAGCCTGATAGTTTTTTTTTTGGTTCTCTTAATTAGAATTCTAGCAACTTGGTTGGTAATACCTCCTATCTAGAGGTTTTTACCTGTTCAAATACTTTACATTGGTATCTGTTTTCTAGATCTAACCTTTACAGTAGTATTGTTAAAAATCTGTATTATCTCTTTACTTAGGTCTTTCCAAATAGGTTTCTTGTTCCTCAATTTCTACAGATTTATACAATCACAAGGACTTATTTTGTGTTTGCAACACTTGATGCTGATTTGCATTTCTCTATATAACCAGTTAACCAGATATCCTATAACCTGCCAGTCATGCTAGTGTGATTATAATTACAGGTATCTTAACCCAATCATTAGAAACAATTGTTATAATATAAGTATTACATAGGTGATTATTCAAATTTTCATCATTAGTGAAATTTGAACTCACTACCTACTATTTGAAAGGTTAACAACTTATCCACTTCACTAAGTCACCACATCCCTTTTATCAAATATTAATAATAATAAATTTGTATATAATTTTAATCAAAAATATCTTAACAACTTTTTAATAAAATTCAATAAACTTTTTTTTATTTGAATTATAAATTTTCAACTAATTACTAAGTTAGTTCCAATCAAAGTTTTAAAAATATATAATTTACAAAAGTAAAAAAATATCAAAAAAAATATAAAAATATTAGTTTACTAAATTTATTATAAACTACCAAAAATTTGAATTTATTATCAAAATTTTTATGATATATACAAATATAGTTTTTTAAAAATAATATATATTATAAAATTTTATTATAATAAATAAACTACTTTAATCTATATATCTTAAAAATTTAATAAAAAATTTATAATTTTAAAAAATTTAATTAGTACTATATTTTTATTCGTTATGTAAATTTACTGCACAAATCATATAACAAATGATCTACATGTACTCTACCCTTAAAAAACCCTTATTTGTAAAACTCAAAGTCCGTATCAGCTTTCTTAACATTCGCTTTATAACCTTTTTCAATATCTTTACTCAAAATGACATATCGATTTTTTCGAACTGCTTGCATTCCTGCTTCTTGACAAATAGCATGAATTTCTGCTCCACTTAGTTTGTCTGGGCGAGATACAACTATATTAAGTATATCATATATCGTTACATATGTATTAGTTACATTTTGATAATATCTAATGATATATCAAATGATGTACAAATGCTACCAAGGAAAAAATCTGCAAACTTGGTTTTCAATTTTCATCTGCCAGAACCTAATCCTGATTGCATTATGATAATACGTAATTGAAACACATAATGCTAGTAATTCTGGTATGTAAATGGTGTTGCTAAGACGATCAGACTACAGCAGTCACGTCATGATGTAATTAGGTTCTTCAATGGCCGAATCCGGTAAGATGAAAATTAAAAATCATATATATTTACAGATTTTCTCTCATGCCAATAATAGTGGTTAAATTAATAATTAGTTAATAATGTAATTGATACATACAATCTTCAAGATCAACTTCTTCTGAAAGGTTCATGTTAGAGGTAATGGTAGAGAAAATTAAGCGTTTCTGACGACGATCTGGGGTGGGGAATTCTATTTTTCGATCAAGACGACCGGGTCTAAGCAACGCTGGATCCAAAGTATCCGCTCGATTTGTAGCCATGATAACCTATAAATGAAATCATGTATTATATTCGGTTATATAGCTATGATGAATCAAATAAAAAATATATATACCTTCACGTTTGATGTTTGATCAAACCCATCCATTTGATTCAATAATTCTAGCAAAATTCTCTGTACTTCACGATCTGCACCCGTTTGTGCATCGAATCTCTTCGTGGCAATTGCATCTATCTCATCGATAAAGATGATAGCCGGTGAATTTTCACGAGCCAATCGAAACACATCTCTAACCATACGTGGTCCCTCTCCTAAATATTTCTGAACAAATTCTGATCCTACTACACGGATGAAAGACGCTGTTGTGTGATGTGCAACTGCTTTAACAAGCATTGTCTTGCCAGTTCCTGGAGGTCCATACAGCAAGACACCACGTGGAGGATCAATTCCAATTTGTTTGTATAAATCGAAATGTGTTAATGGTAGTTCTACTGCTTCTCGAATTTCTTGTTTTTGAATATCTAGTCCCCCCACATCTGCGTATGTTACATCTGGCTTCTCGTCTGCCCCAAGCATAGCGATGCTACTATCTGCTTCGGGAGGTAATACATCAACTAATGAATTAGAATGACGATGAAGTGCAACGGACGATGATGGCTTAAGTAATTCTCGGTCAATGGTGCTTAGAATTCGGACCACATAATTTGATCCGGTTGTAGATCCTACAATTCCAGTATGCTGATCAATAGGTTCCAAAAATTGTCCGATTACCAAAGGTACAGACTGAATTCGTTTGACTTCTTCTTGAGCTCTGATCAATTCACGTTTCAGGTTTTTTTGCTCGTCCTTTATATACTCTTCTTGCAGTTCAAGAAATTCAAGGTGTCGTTGGAGTTTTTTAAGTTTCGTGTATAGGTCCCCTTCGCTTAATTCTTGAAGTAATTCGTTCTTCTCTTCGGAAACGGACTCCTAGCACAAATTGTAATTTGAACGAATTGATCAAATTCTGTCTACTGCTTGCGCGCTCTCGGACAAACCATCGGCGCCAAGCTAAAGCAGTATTGCTATATAAAGTGAACCCAACCTCATTTTTCACAATATCTTCCATCAGTGACAATGACAGCGTTTGTCTAATTTTTTTTTCAATGATAAACTGACGCCAATTTGACTTGCGTCATCTATTGCATCATCTATATACGTGTACTGGGTGTGTAAATCGGGAAATCGATATTTTTGCAATTTTTAATGCGGTGTAACAATACTACTTCGGGCAAAATTAAGTGTATAATTTGGGCCGGACAACAAATTTGGCCAACCTGACCTGTTCAAAATCAAATCACTGTAACGTGATAATCACGCGCATATTATAAAAAATTTTTATAAATTCATTTCTTAACAAAATTTATTTGTTCCTCCCTTACATTTCATTCCCGTTTGCAGAAAGAAGTGATGGTAAGCTTTATCTGTGCCGTTCAAACGTGATATTTCTTAAAGAAATAAATGAAATCATTGCCTTTCAACAGCCATTACTTTTGATTTTTAACTTGATATGATTTTAGTTAATTATTTAAAAATATGATAATTAATTTCATAATAAATAATGATGAAATTGACTAGTAATCGATACAATTGATATTAATTTTTCATTTAATAGCCTTCAAGACTTAAAAAGAACAGAAAGAAGCGTGGACATGTTTCCGCTGGTCATGGCCGTATCGGTAAATTGCTTATTTGTGATCTATTCTATTTTATATCATCATCATCATCATCATCAATAATGATCTTTTATTACAAAAATCCGATCCAACAAAAAGGTAAACACAGAAAGCATCCGGGAGGTCGAGGTCTTGCAGGTGGTCTGCATCATCACCGGACTAACATGGACAAATACCATCCTGGTTATTTCGGTAAAGTTGGTATGAGACATTTTCATCTGACACGTAATAAATATCATCGTCCAGTTATCAATCTGGATAAGTTGTGGACTTTGGTTCCTGAAGAAACAAGAAAAAAATATGAGAAAGAAACCAAAGTTGCACCAGTTATTAATATCCTAAATGCTGTAAGTGTATTTAATATATATTATGCATATTTACATATATTTTATATATATATTTATTTAATTTACTTATGATTTTCTTGATTACGATGTTCATTTTTAAGGGCTATGGTAAAGTTTTGGCAAAAGGTCGTCTTCCAGAGCAACCTGTGATTGTTAAGACACGACACATTTCTAGAAGAGCGGAAGAAAAAATAAAGAAAGCTGGTGGTGTCGTTCAATTAATTGCTTAGTAAATACGATGATATTTAATCTCAACTTGTTATTTTGTGAGATCTAATTCTTCAATGTTCACACTAAATAAAAAGCAAGGTTTTCTGCAAATAATTAGTGGGTCTTTGTAATATAACTCTAATACTTAAGATGTATCATAATTATCAGCTCACAAAATATTTGGCAATTGTTTAAAGATACTCGGTACTGGATCCGTCGTTATGTGATGAGTTGTTAGATTTGTACTTAGTTATCTTTTTGATAGAAATGTATTTATCAATTATTTATGCAGTATGTTGATTGATATATATAATCTACGTATCTTGCTTTAATGAACAGGACCAAGGCCATATTGGCTTTATTATACAAGTTTTATTTTATCATGATGGCGATTACTCATATTTTATTTAAATTTAAAAGCTTCTGTATCACTTTTCTCTTTTCAGCACACTAATTTTTTTTTATTTGAAAATCTTTTAATTTAAAACACTGGTATAATTTGTAGGTTGATATAATTAAATTAAGTTTTAGGTTATATTAGGTTAACGTTCAATGCTTCGTTAGAGCCAAAAGAATAACCAAATTTACTGCAAGTTATTAGTATACAAATGAAATTCCTTTTCACATGACCTTAGTGTTACACATTACATTTTGACTTAATATATTTCCGTAAATTTCCTTCTACCGAATTTTTTTGCTCAAATTTAACAATTTTAAAGTTGTCTATAAATTAATTAATAAAACGCATGTTTTTTTTTTAATATCAATGACTAAACAAACTTAATAATTATGGTAACATTATAAACGGCTAGTTATTTTGTTGAGTAAAATGTTCATGAATCTTTTTTCAAATGAGCTATGTTGCGATCACATAAATTAGGCCATTTACAATAGCAAATTCTTTCAGGGTTGATTGTTCTAAGAGTTAAAGAAACTCTTTTATTTCGTTCTCTGACTCGTCCATCCTCTAATAAATCACTTTTTCTTGCCCTATATAATATATATAGTCAATTTTTTTAAAATGATGATAATTTCAAGAATCATGAAATTTTCTAACCTTATAGCATGACTCCAAGTATATCGTGCCTCGTCTTTAAGAATCATTAAAGATCTTTCTGGTAAATCTATATTTACAATGACTCCGGTTTGAAGGTTTTTAAATTCCATAATCACTGGACTTTCAAGACTAAATGCCAAAACAATTGGTCCAAACGAAGAATGACTATCTACATGAGGTGGAATCCCAGTACCAATTGGATAATGTTGCACTGTCAATTGTTCCATATTTGATATAAAGGGGTATAACTTCCTTATCTTTTCAAGAAGTAAATTCACATAAGGTGGAAATTGAAGTGATGGCAAACCAACTTCATTCGAATCATAATTAAATGAGTAACCAAAATGTATCTAATAAAATTTGAGTTGTCAAAAATAGGTTAAGTTAAAAAAAAAATCATGTAAATATAGCGAATATATCATTAATGTACGCACTACACTACGGTCTTGAACAGAGATCCATGCGGTGTTTGAATATATATCTTGTAATATACTTTTTTCTAATTCAACTGATATGAACTCCTCCAATAAAATCAGTCCGGAGATAGTTACTTCATTCGAGTCTTTGATTTGTTTCATGAAACTTTGACACTTCAAATTCACAAATTCAATAAAGAGAACTTTACCATTTAGAAATTCGCATGGTTTATTGTGAAGAGTCTCCCTAGCATGTAAAGCAGAAGCTGTGGAATTAAATAATGCAAACGAATACGGCTGAGTTAAAAGCATGGATCTCTTAGTATTTAGAAATACGCCGAAAGAAAGCAAAAATTCAATAAAAAAAAAAAAGGGATTACCTTTCCATGGGTCAAACGTATTCCTGCTAAACCATCAAAGGTGTTAAATATTTCTGACACTTGTTCTGTTGTAATACCTCCGACTCCACCGAAACAAAGATTGGTTAAGCATAAATATCGCGTAGGTTCTGGTGAAAACAATTGTTCAAGTGATGTTCCTTCAAATTTTGCAATAATTTCGTAAGCTTGATACTTTTTTAATTCAAGTCTCCGAAGTTTGCGTGCTTCATTCCGCGTAAGCAACGTCGTATCAATTGCTGAAACACTTATAGGATAAGGCATAATTAACTAATTTTTCGTGATCAACCTTTCAAATTTATCAAAGATTTTATCTTCCAATAAGAATTTTATATAGATTCCCACGATCCACGTCCATCTCCAGCTCTTTTTCATAAATCTAACGCTAAAAATGGACGAAATACCTGAATTGGTCGAAATTGTTGAAATAATGTAAAATGATATCCTCTCACTTTGAAAGGTTTTCGTGAAGTTGATAAATTCTTTATTTTATAGTGATTCTTCTGAATCAAAAGTAAATGATATTGATAAAGCCCTTAATTCAAAGGTTCCTATAACAATAATCACTGGTAAATCGTTTTTAAATTCAACTCTTTGCAATCATATTGATTCCTAACATGCTGGATACTCGCTTCCATAGGCTTCCTCGGCTCAGGGAAAACTACATTACTTAATTATATTTTATCAAATCAACATGGAAAAAGAATCGCCGTTATTTTGAACGAATTTGGCGAAAGTATGATTTTCTTTCATAATTTTTTCATAATTGTTATTCGATTCTAAAGCTCACAATTATTTATATTTCTTAGGTAGCGGAATTGAAAAATCCTTATCAATTAATCAAGACGGTGATTCATTTGAGGAGTGGTTAGAATTACAAAATGGATGCTTATGCTGTTCTATCAAGTATGTATATTATTATGATCATTCATTTGTCTACGTCTTGATTCCAGACTTCATTGCTTAAATTTATTAGAGATAATGGTGTAAAAGCAATTGAAAATCTTATGCAGAAAAAAGGAAAATTTGATTATATTTTGCTGGAAACTACAGGTCTTGCTGATCCAGGTATTTCAGTAATCGCGTCATAATATTTTCCTTTTATATCCTATTATTTAATATCGTCGCGTTTTCTCATGTAAAAGGTCCAATTGCTTCAATGTTCTGGTTGGACGATGATTTAGGAAGCGACATATATTTGGATGGCATCGTTACATTAGTTGACGCAAAATATATCCTACAAGTATCGTATCACTCTTACATGTTGGCTTTAAGTAATATACTCGTACTTTTTATCCTTTAATATTAGTTGTTTTATCATCTATTTAAAGTATATTTCGGAGAAGAAAGCAGATGGTTCGATAAATGAAGCTGTTCGGTATGCATTAAACTTTTGACATTTCATACCATTATAACCTTTCAAATAACATTGTTAGAAATTAGTCAAATAGCAATATCCGATAGAATAATTATCAACAAAATGGATCTAGTTTTACCCTCAGTTATAGATTCTATACAAAGTCAGATCAGGTGATTTTACTTACATGAATATTATTATTATTAAATTAAGTGCGAAATAACCGAATTTATTTTTCATATTTCAATTATAAAGGACTGTAAATTCAATTGCAGATATTATTAACACAGAAAGATCAAGGTATTTTTGAATTATTCTATTTTTATACATTTTTGATCAATATATTTTATTCATCTAACATGTTATAAATATGCGTGATTTATGTTATAAACGTGTTCGAACTTTCATTAAACAAGAGTTCCATTAGACTTCATTTTGGACATTCATGCATTCGACTTTAAACAGTCACCTTTTTCACTATTGGCATCATCACAAACTTTAGATGAGGATGATACAGAAAATGGACATGGCCATAACCACGATCATATTGAAGAGGTAATAAGTTCATCCATTATTTGCCTTTAGTTCAAAATTGTTCTTTTTTTTTAAGATGTTCATATTCATATTTATTTAAAGGAGGTTAAAACCATATGTTTAACTGAATTTCCGTCACCTACCCTTGATTTGACAAAAATAGAACAATGGATTCAATGTTTATTATGGGAGAAAATTGTTCCAACGTATGACACTACACCATGTCAAACTAATCCTCAAATAACAATTCTAAGGCTTAAGAGTATTCTGACACCGAACCATGATATAAAATCGCGTGTTGTCGTGCAAGGGGTTCAAGAGTTGTACGATTTACAATACATTCCTAATGATATGAGCGATTTGGATGAGTCTGAAAGTGTCTGTAAAAATGCAATGGTAAAAGATAAAATCGTAATTATTGGAAGAAATTTAGAATATATGAAATTGAAAAATTCATTATGGAATTGGATGGGTTGGATCTAGTTGTTAACACTTTATTATTTTTTGATCACAATAACCATTTAATGTAAGGCCACACAAACTTAATAAATCGGTTCTCATAACAAAATTTTTAAAAATGATCTAGCAATACAGCTTTTAATTTTATTTTCAAAAAAATTTATGTAAAAAAACATTGGATTTTTTTATAAAAACCCACCCGGATAGTAAATATGCTTAAAATTTTTTTTACTGCTATTATCATCATAATTCCTGGAACACCACACAAAATTAACCGAATGATTTTTCGGCCGACTCGATTGAGTTGGTGACTTCGGCATGATTGATATATAATTACATAAATTATTATTCACGTTACATATAGATTACATTGTAATCTGATATATACGTTTTTGCGCAAACTAACATACTAAACATGTTGAGTAAGTGTTCAAACGAAATTTAATAATATTGAGCGTGTTGACATTTATAATGATAAAATTATCAATGGAACATGTAACATATGCCCTTTGTATACAGTATATATAAGGTGGAAATTATTGTAATTTACGTAATTTTTACAAGTTTCTGACATGTAATTTTTGATATGCGAATAACGTTGGCCAAAACTTTCATGGAGCTGGCACATGAAATATAGTAATGCTTCCAAAACCTTGTAAAGCAGGTGTAATGATCGTGCGCTACTGCTCTAGTTAACGTGAAAGTTACGTACGTGCATACGTACAATTTTGTAGTTTCATTGGATCTTTTATGCCGAAATTACAAACTTGATCGAATCGGCAAATAATCATTCGGGTAATTTTTATCAGGTGTTTCAGGAATTATGATAATAGCAGTAAAGTTTTGTAAAATTTAACCCGACCGGGTTATGAGAACCGATATATTAAGCTTGTATGACCTAAAAAATAAATCCCAGAATATTTCGTCGTAATTTATTACAGATATATATATATCTATTATTAATTTAATATGATACGTGAAAGAGGCAACTATCTATGCAATACTATTAGAACAGAAAAATAAAAAATACAAATTATCTATATACCAATAACTGGTAGATTTGTCAGAATCATATATCATCATCATCATCAGTTATTAAGAATGCACTATTAGATACTGAATCGAAATCCATTGAAACATTTGATTCTCTAACATTACTAAAATCTATTGTTGCATTTCTAGTCTTTCTATTAGTTTCATTCCTATAAAAATTTTTTTTATGAATCAATTAATATTAAATTCGAAATTTCGATCATAAAAAGTATATTGATAGAAGGTACATACTTTTTTAACATCATAATTAACCTTCCAAATTGCATAAAATTTCTTACAATTATTAAAATCAAATCAATTACTTCTTCTCCCTTATTCGAACAATCACCTTTCACAACTAAGATTAATGTTATTACACATAGTAAAACAAGAACGATGTCGATTATATTGTAGATAGAATTCCAATATAACTAGACGATAACGAAATAAGGTTAAAATTTTAAAAAATCCCTTATCAAACAATAATTGAAAAAAAAGATTACTGACCTTTCCTAATGCTACAATACGGGTAACTACTTCTGCTATCATAACTGTATTAATTATTATTTCAAGAATAATGAATCCGGTTGATTGACTTTAAGAATTAAAACTTGTTAAAATTTTGAAATATTTGAAATAGATAAATTTTAAAGGAACATTCAATTATGTTACCATTCTTCCGTAAATGACTGTTTAATAAAAAGAGATTAATCGACCATTGAGGAAATGAAATTAAATTGAGTCGTTTAAACAAAAATATACCAGAATGATAGAACCAACGCTTAATAAAGCCATTCCCAAGTATAACCAGGTATAAAACCTAGAATATATGAGCCGATTCGCCAAGCCATGAAGAAATTCTGCTCGAGACAGGGTATATTGTGTAGACATGGATGTCAAAGTATTTTGCTCTTGGTGTAAATTAAATGGAGAAAATGGTTTTTTGACAATCAAAATTGTAAACAGTTTTGATTGGTTGTCATCACTTGATTGCAATACCGAATTAATTCATGCGATTAACCAATTAATCATGCACTTATTGTTGATAATTATGTCTTCACATTCCGAGTCCTGTAGAAAATCTCCGTTAGAGTTATTCAATGATCCCACAAAATCTTATATAAATGTATGCGCACCAATGGTTAGATATAGTAAGCTACCGTTTCGTGAATTGGTTCGTGGGTAAGTTGTCTCATGGAAATTTCATATTATAAACTATTTCATATAGCAATTTCGTAAAAAAAAAATTTTTTTAAAGTTATAATGTAGATTTAGCCTATACTCCAATGATTTTAGCAAAAGAATTTAAGAACTCGAGTTTTGCTCGTGATTTTGATTTTAGCACTTCTCCTACTGATAATCCACTAATTATACAATTCGCAAGTAATAATCCAGTAGAACTTACTAAAGCTGCAGAGCTTGTGGTCGGATATGTCGATGGAATTGGTAAGTTTTGTTCATTTTCATTTCTAAATTTAAATTCCAAAAATTACGTTGTATTTGTCATGTAGATTTGAATTGTGGGTGTCCACAAAAATGGGCCTTAAATGAAGGTATAGGTGCTCATTTGATGGATCGACCTGAGCTAGTAAAGGACATGATTCGAATGGTTAAAGGTAGTGGTGTAAATTTACCATGTTCTATTAAGATCAGAATTCATAATGATATGAGGCAAGACAATTTTAGTTAAATAAAAGTGTATTTAATATTTTATCAACCATTTTTAAATTTATATCCTCTTCCTGAATTTTGAAAAGAAAAACTTTAGATTTTATAAAGAATGCTGAAGCTGTAGGTATAGATTTTATATCAATCCACGGTCGTACGCGTCGCCAGAAATCTACTACACCCATTGATCTAGAAACTATAAAATTTTGTAAAGAATCTTTACAAATTCCTGTAATAGCAAATGGTAGCATCTTCTCCTTGAAAGATGCAAATTTATTATACGAGAATACTAAAGTTGATGGTGTGATGGCAGCTCGGGGTATACTTAAAAATCCTGCATTATTTACAGGGTGTGAAAGTACACCTTGGGAATGCATGGATAAATTTATTAAATTAAGTCTAAGATTGGGAACTACACATTATATTTTCCATCATCATTTGTAAGTTTATTTCAAGTCAATTACTATAAATTACTCTAGCTTTAATTACTATTAATTACTTTTTTTTTTAAAAAAAAAAGGATGTATATGTTTGAAGACTTTATGAGCAATGCTGAACGAAAAACATTTAACACATTGACTAGCATACCAGCAATTGTTGATTATTTAGAAAAATATTATAAGTTACAAGTGAATTAAAGATTTACAATTATTTATTTTTATTGAAAATTAGAATATTCACCATTTACTTGATAACTTTTACATTAATATTTTGACACTTTTTTTGCCTATTTTTTATACCATCAGCTTAATATTCAAATTTTAATATATAAATTTATATTATGCAAAAAAAATATTTTTAATATTAAGGTAAGATTTTTTTTATATCTTTATTAATATTTAAACTATACATTTTAGTTAAAAATGCTAAAATAAACTAAGATTGTGTATAGCAAAATAAAATTATATGTAAAAATAAGTATTTAAATTAGTTTATTTGTAATTTAAATTGATTATAATAGTTAAGATTTATTTGAATTTGTAATATTAGAATATTGTTTAGAGAAATATTATATTTAATTTAGAATTAATTAGATATTAAGTTTTAGAATTGTTTAACTAATTGGTAAACATAGATTATAGATAAGATTAGTTTGCAATATTATATAAAATAGGTTTAACAATATTGTTTAAATTTTTAGGTTGTTAGAATTATGTATTAGTATATCTAATATTGTTTTAATATATAAGCAAAATTAAAATATGCTTTTTTTAGTTAAAAAAGTTAATACAATATAGTTTTTATATTAGTTTGTTTATTAATTTTTTTTTTTTTAAATATTAAGATAAGTACTTGTGACCTAGGATTTTATTGATAGTACATTCAGCTAATGATTGCATTACAACCACAGGAGGCAACCATGAAAAGAGTGTACAACTAGCCACTTATATAACTTTAGTCATTGTCTAATTTAAGTAGTCCGCCCAAAGGTTTTACACTAGTTGCCATACCTGGAACCTGCTTGTAGGTTCTTTATTTAATTACTCTGTTCTCGTATCCACTCACTTACCTACACCTACTAAGATACCCCGGTCAATACCAGTTCAAATATGCCATGGTCACTAAGTCTTTAAAGCGGTTCACTCACATGAAGAACCTTTGACCTTGTATT
>CAJVQA010006126.1:0-15271 GCA_910591915.1 Cetraspora pellucida
TTTCTTTAATAAAATTTTAAGTATTTTATTGGCAAAATTATATACAAAGTACTTCGAATAACAAAAACCTTTACAGATATATCTTCAAGTGTATAAGTTCAGTAATATTATATAAGAAAAAATGAAGTTATATATCTATTTGATAATATGTGATTAGGGGTAGCCAAGTGTGATAATATATTATAAGAAAAATGGCAGAAGGCTACTTATTTCAATGGTATATTTTGAAGTATGTAAATGAGTGCGATAGAGATAAAAATAACTTTGTAGTGTAATCTTCCAAAATATTTTATATAAAAAATGGAAGAACACACAACTTAGCATATACATTTCAGATATGTTTTTAAGATAGCTAACTTCAGTAATATATTATAATAATTATGAAAGATGGCTACTCATTTGACAATATATTTTCAGGGTGTCGCATTTCTGTTATCAAAAATGTGTCATAAAATATATATATCATAATACTGATGATGCAAGTATGAATTGTTTGTCACTTGAATGATGGCAAGCATGAATTGTTTGTCACTCAAATGATAGAGTAAATACTATCTAATGATGCAAGTGTGAATCATTCATCACTCGAATGATGATGCAAACATGAATCATTCATTACTCGAATAATGGAATGAATATTAATATATCTGATGATGCAAGCATGAATCATTTATCACTCGAATGATAATGCAAGTGTGAATTATTCGCCAATCGAATGATGAAGCAAATACTAATATATTTCTGATGACACAAGCGCAAATCATTCATCACTTGAATGATGACAGGCATATGATCCCATCATCAGACATAACCTAGATTAAGTGGAAATAATATAATTATGTGATTTCTACTGCTTTTATAATTTAATAATAATTTGAAATTATGATAGAGAACTTGAATGCTAAGAATGCTTAATTCTGAAAAACAACCTTCAAAAAGAGTATTATTCAACTATTATATTATTCTTTTTTAATTGTTTACTTACTTCAAATTACAATAAAAAACTATGATGTAATAAAATACAATAAAAAAAAAGATTATTTAGTTGAATAATTGTTTTTGTATTTCTTTTAATTTTTATAATTAGGTATCTGAATTCACTGAAGTACTCTCAAATCCTTCCAAAAAATTAGAGTTCACTTGCATTGAACTGTAAAAATTTAAATATAACTGAATCTAAGAAAAGGTTGGTCATTTTAGTTTTTTAAACCTGCTTTAAGAAACCTGAATGTGCCTCACCAATATTTAAAAAAAAAAAAAAAATGGTAATATTTTTATTGTTTAAACAAAAAATTGAATTGATACTTAGATACTTATATAAATTAAAATAAGAACTTTAAAAGTGCAAGGTATACTTTAAACCAATACAATAAAAAATATAAGGCATAGAGTAATGTCAATTATCATATACATAATGATTAACATTATTTTGTGCTCAATGTAATGATTAATTACAACATGTAACTAATACTAAATTATTTTGTTTATATGTGTCAATCAATAATCTTATCAATATAAATATCATATGTATTATATTATTTTGTTTTTAACTTTTAATTATGCCAGCAATATCTAAACTTCCTGCAACTTTAACCAAATATAAAGATATTATAGACTATTTAAAATTTAAAAAAATATCTGAAACTATTTATGGTCCTGTAGTAAAATATAAATTTGAAAATCATTGTCAAAAATTTGAATTGGATGATAATAAGGTTCTTTACCTTTCTGCTGTTTTTAAAAATAATAAAATAGTATTCAATAAATGCTATATAATTCTAAATATGATGTTGAGCTATATGTTTTATTATTAAAAAATTTTCATAATCAGTTTAACCATAGAAATTATTACAAAACCTTTTTTGCACTTGCAGAAAAGCTTATTGGTATCACACAAATTGAAGTACAGGCTTATATAAATAAATGTTCAGTTTGTGTAATTAATACTTCAATTAAAGAAAAAACTGAAATAAAATTATTTATTTTTGTAGCACCTTGGTATTATATTCAGATTGACTTAGTAAACTTCCATGATTTTGCAACTATAAATTATAGATTTTTATTGTTATTAATATGTGTATATACTTTTTTTAAATATCTTGTCACCATTCTCATAAAAAATAAAAAGACCAGAACAGTTGTCACACATTTTGTAAAAGATGTTTTTAGAATTCTTGGTCTTTCAGTAATCCTTCAAAGTGATGGCTACTTTTATCACCCACAGTCACAAGGACAAATAAAAAGACTAAACCAAACAATTGGTTATGATTATACAAAATTGTTGTAGAAAAATGATAATTAACTCTAAAAAAAAGATTGAATCAATGTAATAGATACTTTTGTTATAGCTTATAATTCAACTGTGCATACAGTTCATAAACATACTCCTTATGAAGTTATATTTGGATGAAAGATGCATTCTGTCTATGAAATAGCAGATATTAATAATGAAATTGATGTAAACACTTCAGAAATAAATGTGAATGCTTTGGAAGTGAATATAAATAATTCAAAAGATGTTGTAAACCAATATATATTATAAGTATCACAAATTTAAGAGGTTAGGTTGTGGGTTAGGCATATATTTTGCTACTCAAACTATAAACATAACATATTTAAGTTACAAATATCCCTATTCCAAACCCAAATCCCAACTTTTATTATGTTTGGAATTTGGAATTAGAATTAGAAATTTGGGCAAAATATAGTAAATTTACAATTTTTTTTTTATTTTTTTTTAGTCTGTAAATAATATCTTAGAAAAATATTATACAAAAATGTATCAACAGAGAAGTGTTCATTGAAAAAAGATAGCAAACAACATAATCAAATCTGGAGCTGCAATTATAATTGTGCCTGATCATGATATAAATGTACAAATCAGAAGAAGAAAATTGCAACCAACATTTTCTTAAAAAGGTACATTTATAAGACTAACTTCAAATAACTATACTGCAATTGTTGAAATAATGAAAAAGAAATACCTGTTCCAATTAAATGAGTTAAAGTTACAAAATGATAAATTTAAAAAAAATTTTTTTAAATAGTTTTTTTTTTTTGGATTTTTTTTTTTTAGATTTTTTTTTTTTTAGATTTTTTTTTTAGATTTTTTTTTTTTAGATTTTTTTTTTAAATCTTTATTTTTTAAATATTCTTTTTTAAAATTATTTTTTAAAAAAAATGTATATAATATAAAAAATTTAAAAATAAAAGAAATTTTTTTTAAAAAAAATTAAAACTTTATTCACATTCATAAAATTAGAGCATAGAATGCATGAGAACAAAAAAATTAAAAGAAACCAATACAGTAACTTGTTTTTTGTTACTTTTAGAATTCAGAGGCATTTCAAGCATTTTAGTATCCAGATACTCTATCATGAGCTTAAGTTATTATCATATTATGAAAACTAAAGAAACTACAAAAGCAAATATTTAACTACTACTTTTTTTTTTACAAGATTTGGAGACATTATGGTTTCTTGTTACAATTAGAGATAAGTACATAATTGTAGAAAGAATATACAGTAGCCAAATAATAATCTTTTTTTGATTACTTTTCGAATTAAGCATTTCTAGCAACCAAGTTCTTTATTATAAGCTCAAGTTATTACCAAATAAGAAAGCTAAAATAAATACTGTTATCCTATATTTATTTCTTTTAAGATAGTAGATAACTAGAGTGACCTTAGACAGTGAACACTTTTTGTAACTTTACTTGTTATTGTATTATAACTAAGTTGAAAGATATTTTTTTAAGAAAACTTAACAAAGAAAATTTAAGACAATTTGGAATTATGAAAGAGACTACAATTAAAAGTATATGAGAATATTAATAACTATTTAGTTTTGGTAGTATAAAGTAATAGTTTATTATTGAAAAAGTATAAAGACTCAATGTTGAACTTGGGGTTCATATTGACCACTTTTATACTTTTTGGCTACATAGTGTATGTAATGACCTATATCTTTTATATGTACAAGATATTTTACAACTACTATTAATAAAATAAATAAAATATGTTTGATATATAAAATAGATAAAATAAATAAACTAAATAATATATATAAACTAAATATAATAAGAAATATATATGCTTCAAAATGCATAAATGTTATATATATTATATGTATAATATTTTATGCAGTAATCATTCAACCAATCAGATTGCAGCTTTCTTATTAATTTGGTTATTGGATTTATCTTGTGATCCTGTGATCAGAAATGAGTGATCTATATCTTATTAGAATCATCTCAGTAAGCTAATTCAAATAATGGTAGTTTCATCAGATTCTGTCTAGTGATTCAAGAGTTATGATCATTTTTTATAGATTAATATCATGAAAACAAATATTCAACAGCTAACCTTTTTTTTTTGTTTAATAAGATTTGATGTAGTTTGTAGTTCTTTATCAAAATAGAGGTAGATACACAATTGTAGAAAGAATATACAACTGCCAAATAGTAACTTTTTTTTTTGGTTACTTTTCAAATTGAATATTTTCAGCATCCAAGTTCTTTATTATAAGCTCAAGTTATTATTAAATGATAAAAGTTAAAAGAACCATGAAAGCAAATATTTAACTGCAAATCTTTTTTTTTGTTTAATAAGATTTAATGTAGTTCATGGTTTCTTATAACAATTAGAGGTAAGTAACAATTATAGAAAAAATATACAACAGCAAAATAGCAATCTTTTTTTTTAGTTACTTTTCAAATTAAGCATCTGATATCCAAGTTCCCTATTATAATCTCAAGTTATTATCAAATTATAAAAGCTAAAAGAATCATGGAAACAAATATTTAACTGCTAATCTTTTTTTTTGTTTAATAAGATTTGGTGTGGTTTATGATTTCTTATAACAATTAGAGATAAATACACAATTATAGAAAGAATATACAACAGCAAAATAGCAACTTTTTTTTTGGTTACTTTTTGAATTGAGCATTTCTGGCAACCAAGTTCTCTATCATAAGCTCAAGTTATTATTAAATTATGAAAGCTAAAAGACTATGAAGAAAATATTCAACTGCTAATCTTTTTTTTTGGTTACTTTTCGAATTAAGCATTTACAGCATCCAAGTTCTCTATCATAAGCTTAAGTTATTATCAAATTATGAAAGCTAAAAGAACCACAAAAGTAAATATTCAACTGCTAATCTTTTTTTTTCGTTTAATAAAATTTGGTGTGGTTTGTAGTTTCTTATGACAATTAGAGGTAAGTATACAGTTATAGAAAGAATATACAGTAGCAAAATAGCAACTTTTTTTTTTAATTACTTTTTAGAATTAAGCATCTAGTATCTAAGTTCTCTATTATAATCTCAAGTTATTATTAAATTATAAAAGCTAAAAGAATTACAAAAACAAATATTTATTACTAAACTTTTTTTTTTTTAGTAAGATTTGGTGTAGTTCATGGTTTCTTATAACAATTAGAGATAAGTATACAATTATAAAAGAATATATAGTAGCAAAATAGCAACTTTTTTTTTGTTTACTTTTTGAATTGAGCATTTTTGGCATCTAAGTTCTCTATCATAATCTCAAGTTATTATCAAATTATGAAAGCTAAAAGAACTATGAAAGCAAATATTCAACTACTAACCTTTTTTTGGTTTGTTTGTTTAGTAAGATTTGGTGTAGTTCATAATTCATTATAACAATTAGAGGTATGTACACAATTATAAAAAGAATATATAGCAACAAAATAGCAACTTTTTTTTTTAGTTACTTTTCAGAATTAAACATCTGGTATCCAAGTTCTCTATTATAATCTCAAGTTATTATTAAATTATAAAAGCTAAAAGAACCATGAAAGCAGATATTCAACTGCTAACCTTTTTTTTTTTGTTTAATAAGATTTGATGTGATTTGTGGTTCCTTATAACAATTAGAGATAAGTACACAATTATAAAAGGAATATATAACAGCAAAATAGCAACCTTTTTTTTGGTTACTTTTCAGAATTAAGTCTCTAGTATCCAAGTTACCTATTATAATCTCAAGTTATTATTAAATATTAAAACTAAAAGAACTACAAAAGCAAATATTCAACTGCTAACCTTTTTTTTTTGTTTAATAAAATTTAATGTGATTCGTGGTTTTTTATGACAATTAGAGGTAAGTACATAATTATAGAAAAAATATACAGCAGCAAAATAGTATCTTTTTTTTTTTTTGGTTTTCAGAATTGAACATTTCTGGCATTCAAGTTCTCTATCATAAGGCTTAAGTTATTATCAAATTATGAATATTAAAAGAACCATGAATGCAAATATCTAACAACTAACCTTTTTTTTTTTTGTTTAATGTGGTTTGTAGTTCTTTATAACAATTAGAAGTAAGTATACAAATATAGAAAGAATATATAGCAGCAAAATAGCAACCTTTTTTTGAGAGGGTTTTCAGAATTAAACATTTCCAGCATTCAAGTTCTTTATCATAAGTTCAAGTTATTATCAAATGATAAAAACTAAAAAATCATAAAGGCAGATATTTAGCTACTAATTTTTTGTCATTATTTCCTGAAATTTGGATTACTTTATTATATTCAGCTTTCTAATAAAATTTGAAGTAAGTCAAACTGTAAAAAAAAAAACTAAAAAAATAATACTGTGATCAAGTACTTATCTTTTTTTTTGTTTGCTTTTTTTTTTAGAATTCGGAAGCAGTTTAGCATTTAGGTTCACTGTTACAGGCTCAAAGTTGCAAAAACTTAAAGCTAATAAAAATACTAACCTTTTTTTTTTAGAACCCAAGGACACTTAAATTTTGATACTTACAAGTAGATTCTAGTTATAGTTTTATATAAATGACAACTTTAAATCCAAAGACTGCTAGCCTCTTAAATTTTAGTGCTTTAGAAAGGCCAGTAGTCCTTATGATTCTTTTAGAATTCAAGCTAAATAAAAACTAAAAGAACTATGAAGACTACTAACTTTTGTTCAACTGTTATGATGAATTAAATTTTTAATATGAAAAATTCAAAAAACTTTTTAGTGCATTTTTTTAGAATTAAGTATAGAATTTAGAGTTAGAGTTATTATTAATAAAAGAGTATAAATGCAAAAATAGATAAAAGGGATGAAAGAAGATCTGATTTCATTATGATCTGCCACAAGTATTGGTTAGTCTAAATCAGCTAAATAATGATGCATCTTATTTGACAATTGTTAAATAGCTAATGATGCATCTTGTTTGACAATACATTCATTACATAATGATCATTATGTATGATTATTAGTTGGTTATATAATTTTCATCATCAGCTGTTTCCAGCTTCAGCCATAACAATTAATTTTAATATCAGTTTTAAATATTTCAAACACAGAATCTGCTACATTAATTGATGAACTATTAGATGTTTATGATTTAGAAGTTATAAAAAAAGTTACACAATATATTGAAAAAGCTAAATACTATTGAATTACAGATAATTTACATTATGTACTTTCAGATCTTATAAAACTACATATAGTAAATTTAAATAATTCTGTTATTAATTTGCAAATATCAAATAATAGCAAAAATGTAAAAAAAAAGATTATATATGTTATAATTACTTGTACTATTTTGAATAATACTTCAAATCTTCAAAATGCTAATTACTATTATACTATTATCTTATATCTAAATATTGAGAATTATAATATATTGCAAAAAATTATAACTCCTTTAATTAATAAATTATAAAATTTAGTATTCAATGGATTAGATAATATAATGGGCAATAAGTAAATAATTTAACTGTATTTTAGCAGTGATTGGAAGTTCTTAGCAATTATTTTAGGTTTTAATGCTTTCAATGCAAATTATTTTTGTCTATGATGCATGTATAATAAAAAAAATATTAGCAATAAGCATAAAGTATATACAATTGAAAAATTAATAAATTAACTTTAGTCTGTTTTTTTAATAATTATATCTTTTTAAAACCTTTTTAGGACATAATAAAGAACCTATTCTTTAAATAATTCCTTTGCATAATTATGTTCTAGATGAATTACATATTATGTTGCAAATCTGTGATCATTTATAGCTTTTATTGCTACAAAAACTTAAAACAAAAAAATTAATTTAATAATTAAATATATTTAAAATTATTATTAATAAAATGTAAAGACTTTTAGTTCAATTTTTAATTTTGGCAAGATTAATCTACACAAAACTGTGTGCATATAGCATTAATGAGTAATAACAAAGAAATCATATTACAAAATTTTAATTTTAGAGTTATTTTTAATAAGAACTTTTATTTTAATACTATGTGTTTTGAATCTTTTTTGAATATCTGCATTATTAGTAATTCTTTTAATAATAGCCTAACTAGCCTTTACTAACAACTAGTTTTTATGTTTTGATAAAAAGATACACTTATTATTTGAAGATATTGGCTTATTTGTTAAATGCTTTTTTAATAGCCTAATTTAACAATAATAACTATTTAAATATTCTATAGAAATAAACTTTTTATTAGCAAATTAGTCTGTTTTAGAATGTTCAATATAAATTTAGCAAAACTTAATTTTAAACTTAATATCTTTAAGCTTTAGCTTATACAACTTATTAGATTAAAATAGTTTTAAATCCAATTGTCACCAAAGCAACATCTCTTAATCAATATTTTCTACCAATATATAATAGTTTATAATTTATAAAAAACCTTAAAGCAGAGATTAATAAGAGTTTTGTGGCTATTCTGAGTTCTTTTCTTTTTTGCATTTTTTAAGAAAGCTTTATATACTTTTTTAACTTTATATTTTTTTGTAGAATTAGGCAATTGATGCTTCAAATGCTCTTTTGATACTGCTGCCAAGATATTAGCAAACTCAAAAAAACTAAGTTAGATCTAGCCAAACAATACAAGAAACAAGTATATTTATTGTAAAAAATAATATTACAAACTTATAAACTTATTATACTTTTATAAAGGCTTTGTGTCTTATCTAATTATAGGTTTTAACTTTTAAAAACTAATTTTCTATCTAATATTTAAGTTCTAACAAGTAGCTTGCTAATTAATCTACTTTTATTGCCAAAAACTGCCAACTTAGATTCTTTTATAGTTCTACTTTTCTTAACAAACTCTTGACAAATGCTATTTGAACTAAAGTAAAATTAGATAATCTGTTTGCACATTTATCAGAATTGGTTACTATTTTGCTAACACTTATTTTAGAATAATACTAGTTGCTATTATATTTTGTTTCACTATATGTTGAAGTATATAATGAATTAGTACTAAGGATAGGCATCTATAGTTGTATTCTCTAAACTAATTTTGAGCAAAACAGTTTATTTCTTCTGAGTTTAGGCAATAAAATTTGCTATTGAGCCAGTTTTATATTTTGATGATCAGCTATACAATTAATTAAATAAGGTTCATATTTTTTTCTAATATATTAAATAATACTTAACTTAGTTACCAATTATCTGTATTTATAAATTTGGTTAAAAAGTTTACTAGATTGTAAGCTAAAGAGATTCAAGAAACTTTACTTATTTAAATATTCTATTTGTTCAATAGACTGCACAGTTTTTTTAGCAAATTCTTTTGTTATAATAGTTTTTTGCCTTTCAAACTAGTTTTGATAGCATTCTAATTGTCTATATATAAGTTTATTTATGAATGTTCTAACATCTTTGCAAAAAAATTTATTATCAGAATAACTGTCTCTGCTTTCAACCTAGTAATGTCTTTGTAAGTCTTTATTAATATTCAACTTTCAAAAGTATAACTTGAACCAAAAACTGCTAACTATTTTATTGTAAAAGCATCAATAAAGATTTGCTTTACCTTTGATAACTTTCAAGAAAAACAGTTATTCTTTTTTTTCTAATTTTATACTATTTACTTGCATTTTTTTATGCTTGCTTTGTAAGGTTTACTAGTAAATACTATTGCCAAGAGCTTTTATTTACTGTATTAATTATTAAATAAAACTCTAGACAATACACTTTAGCATAAACAAAGGCTCTGTTTAGTAACTAAATTTTTCTGCTACAGTTGCCAACTTTTATGCTGACACTCTTCTTTTTTCTAGTAACTTTAAAATTGCTTTTTTTGTATTTACAATTTTATTTTTTAAAATAATAACTTGAGCAAATTTATATCTATTATCAGTTCAAAAAATTTTATTTATTGTTTGAGTTTTTATTAATTTTTTGATAGTTTCTTTGTCAAAATGCATTTTTTCAAATTCACCTTTATAACAATATCTCTTATCATATTCAATATTTCTAAAAAAGAATGAGCTAGCTAAAAATTATTTAAGTAATTTTTACAAAATATACTTAGAAACCTCCAGTAATTTACCAGAATTCTCATAATCTTTAAAAACATTTATA
Source organism: Cetraspora pellucida (assembly GCA_910591915.1). Taxonomy (NCBI): domain Eukaryota; kingdom Fungi; phylum Glomeromycota; class Glomeromycetes; order Diversisporales; family Gigasporaceae; genus Cetraspora; species Cetraspora pellucida. Next base: position 10,350 of record CAJVQA010006126.1, read on the forward strand.
CAATCTGCAAAAGGCTAAAAGAGAAAACTCTGTAATAAAACTAAATCTTTAATACTTAGAACTCTAAAAGATACTAAGCTTTTTTTCTTATTATTACATAATAATATCTATTTTTTATATCTTATATTAATATAAACCAACTCTTTTTTAGTATATATAGTAGGCCTCCAAATCTTTTAAATAAATGATATTTACTAAATAAATAGAATTTAGACATCTAAATTTATAACTAATCTTTGTTTTTTTAACTCTTTTTAAAAACTAATAATACTAAATTTACTTTTAATAAAAACTGCAATCTTTTTACTTAATTTCTTAAACATTATATTACTAATAAACCTATCAATTTAAAAAAACCTAACTCACTTCAGAAGTAATATAAAGAAGCATCTTATGTTGCTAATTTTTATTGTCTTATTTTTAATAACAAAGAATATCAATAGCTTAATAATAAAAAATTTTATAATAACACCAAGCTATTTAATAACATTTTAACCAAATTCTGTCTATTATTTCCTTCTTAGAATAATAAAATATAAATTTATTCAACTCTTAACTCTATATTATTCTACAAAAATAAAGAATATGCTGCCTCACTTAATCAACCTATTCTTATCAAAGCTTTAGACAAAGTATTTGATCAAGCTAAAAACTTTGTCTATAAACAAAACAAAGTTAAAACTAATTCTAAATACTGCAACTATTACTTCTACTACTATTTTTCTCTTTATTATCAAACTGTTGCTGAAAATTATAATATACAATCTCTATTTAAGGAGAAGATTATTAACTTACTAACAAAATATATTATTAATACTAGATTTTTTGCTCAAATTATTACATACTTCGACATTATCAAAAACCAAAAACCAACCTACTTACAAATTGTAAAATATTTTAATAATATTGCTTATTCAGCAACTGAAAATTTTCATTAAAGAAATTTAATTTTGACTTTCAATCTGTTTCTATCTTAGACTCATTCTTTTTACAATTTTCTTTTTAAGTTCTTTATCTTCTACAGCCAATATTAAAGCAGCCACCACCTTACTAAAAGATACACCTATTGTAGTTAGTAAGAAAAATAAAATAAGTAGACAGATGAACAAGTCTATTTATATAAAAGACTATGTTAATAATAGTTAGACCCAATATACAAAGCAGCCTATGGTATCTTGCACAACTATGAAAGCTGAGTATACAGTGATCAACTCTGTAAAAGACAATTTTAAAATTTATCTTTAATATCTTTAATCCTCTATGATTTTTATACATGTTTTAACAAATTTCTTTTTTATTACAATTTATCACTACTTCTTTATAAGCAAACTATTCAAACCTTAATTCAACATATTGACAAATATAATAACAACAAAATTGTATCTATTATTATATTTTCTGTTAATTTATTCTATAATAAAACTCATATATACCTTTCTAAGAATATTTTTTTGCCTAATTATATTGTAATTTCTCTATATCGTCTTTCTATATTTTATAACCTTCCTCTCAGATCTAATTCTTTTATTTCTATCTCTATTTTACCTAATCTGTTTCTTAATAAAAATCCTTTAACTTATTTTAATTATAGCTTATCTTTATCTTTATTTGATTTAACTTCATGTCATCTTCATCTAATTATCATTATACATAATATTAAAGGCTTTAATAAACCTACTAAAAGAGAAGCATAGCAAACTTATTATTCTAATTATAATATATTTATTGTATGCATTACAGAAACCAATTCTTAAACAAAACTAATCTTTTTTTTTGCAATAATAATCTTTTTATTTACTATTGATCTAACTCTTTTATCTTTATAAAATGTACTGCTATTATGTTTTACAATTATCTTAAATCTCATGTTTATAATATATATACTTACCTTGAAGATGTTATAGCACTTGATATTTTCTTTTAAAACAATATCAAGCTCTGCATTATCTTAATATATCTATTATCAATTGATATTTTTATCTGTAACCAAATTCAAAATACAGTAATTAACTAGATTCAACAAGCCTTTTAATTTTATATTCACCTATTATTCTTAGTGATTTTAATACTTAAAACATTACTCATAGCTCTTTTTCTAAATACAAACTTATTAATTTCTTAATAATTCATATATATATAATATTGAAGCTTATCTTAACAAAAAACATTCTATCTAGTTCAATAATACTAGTAGTAGTTGTATTAACTACATCTGGGCTGACTAATTCAATATATAATTCCTTCTTTCTTATAATAGTCAAACTTTTACTTTTAGTAATCATCTAATATTTTCTTTCACTTAGACATTTCTACATGCCTATAATAAACTTATATATAAATATACTGGCATTAATTACTGTATTTTCAACTATAAAGTCATGTTTACAGAGAATTGAGAATTATTTGCAGATACTTTATCTTAACAACTTCTATTATACAAACCTCCTATTAATAATAAAACTTATAAGATTATTGAAACAACTTGTCATAAAATTCAATGCTCTATTATTTATACTGCTACTTATACTATTTCTAATAAAGTTTCTTGTAAATGCAGTTACAATTACAAATACTCACCCTATAGTACTTGATTATATCTATCTTTTAAAAAACTTTATTACAATATTAAACTTATTAAAAAATTTACTCAATACTTCAATATTTTTAATATTAATTAAAATCTTTCAAATTAACAAACAGTCACAAGGTGTGATTACTTAGTAAAATGAATAAGTTGTCAACCCTCAAGTAGTAAGTTAAGAGTTCAAAACTTATTAATAGTATAAATTTGAAAAACTACTTATGTAATATCAGTATTACAGAAGATAAGCAGTGTTATAACAACAGCAATCCATCAATCAGTTGGGATAAGATATCTGTAACTATAGTTACATCAGCATAACTGACAAGTTATAAGGCATCTGTGCAATGTTGGGGTTATATAGAGAAATGAAAACTGGCATTATGTAATGCAAACCTAAGATAAGTTCTTGTGATTATATAAATTTGTAGAACTGTAAAGCCAAAGCCTACTTGAGAAAATCTGAGTAGAAAGGTAACACAAATCTTTGACAGTACCACTATAAAGGCTAGATCTAGAAAATAAATATCAATGTAAAAGGAATTGGGCAAACAAGAACTTTGGTAAAGGGTACTACCAACTAGTCTACTAAAAGTTTTAAACTAGAAAAAATAAATCTTAAGAGACAGATTCTCAAAATATTAAAAACAAAGAACTGTTATCTGGTTTAGGAGTCTAAAGACTAAAGCAAAGTATAGCTAAGTACTTGGAATATGCTTTGAAGTCAGTACTAGAATCTGGATGAACTTTGCAATAATGAGTTTTGTTAACAAAAATTAAATATACATAGTTAGTTAACAGAGAGCCTCTAGAGCCTTACAGTTATATGACATATTCTGAAATGTGTAACAGCTTAACAGATATACAGACAGAGAGGTCAGAGTTAGGTTAGATTACACTTTGGTATACAGAAACTTGTATGCTATTTGCCAATATAGTATAAGAGTCATCTTGACAAATTATGTAATTATAATTGAATTTACAATAAAGGCAATAGTCACCAATAACTAACAGCCTTAGCAAAAGCAAAAAATACAAATAGGTACATACAATGTGACTTTTAATTTTTATCTCTACCAACTCAATCTTTATTCAATCATTGCTCTAACATGCCTACTTAATCTAAAAACAATTCTTTAATTTTTACTATCTTGAAAACTCTTTTCTACTTTGACAACAAATTAATCAAGCTATTGACAAAAGAAGTATAATTCTTACAACATATTCTACTTAGGCTATCAATAGCATTCTCAACCATTACTACCAACCTGTTTATTTCTTTAATATAAAATTGTCTCATAAACTTATTACTAACTTACTAATCATTAAACAACATGTCTTATTTCATTTTTATGACTGGACTGTACACAAACCTATTAATCAAACTTTCTTTAACAATTTAAGACAACAACACTATTTTTTACTCTCTTACATTAACTCAACTTGGTATTATTATTTTAATTCTCCTATTACTAATAAAAAACCTCTTAAAACTCTCTTTTAACTACCTAACAACAAAGCTTGTAGTTCTATTAGCATTAGTTATAAAATGCTCAAACATATTAGCCTCTAATGTACTTTTGCTATTATTGCTTTTTTTAACTAATATCTTTTTAAAAATATAATTTCTAAGTAATGAAAACATAGTTGCATTTATTCTATTCTAAATAAAATACTTTTGATAATAACCTTAACCTTATCTAACCTATTAGTTTTGTTAAACATATTTGCAAGCTTTATATCTAAATTCTTATCAATTAACTTAGCTCTATATTTTTAATTCATTCTATTCTCTTACCTTTTAATTATGTTGCCTTTTCTAATAATAGCACCTCAATTTCTATTTATATTCTTACCAATTTTATTGAAGATGTTTCTTGCAATCATAAGCACATATAGTTACTTTTATATAATATAAGTAAAGCTTATGACTTTGTCAACTTTACTCTTTTTAAACATACACTTTTTTGTCTTTTACTCTTATTATCTATTATTAACATTCTTTCTGACCTTTTTACTGATTGTTACAACCAAGTCATAACTAATATTAGTTTAATTTCATCTTACTTTGTTTACAATAGTATTAACCAAGATAAAACTATTACTTCTTTGTTATAGTATATTTACTATAACCTACTTATCTTCTATATATACTCAAACACCTGGTTACAAATTACATATAAAGATTTTTGTTATTTGAAGTACTTTGTATATAATTTTGACAATAAAAATACTTAAAATTTTATTAAAAAAATCTTGTTAGGTTTAAATAATTTTTAAAAGTATATAAATTTAAGAATAAAAGTATATTAAAAATAGAAGCTTAGTTTGCTTATAAGGC
>CAJVQA010006127.1:0-15269 GCA_910591915.1 Cetraspora pellucida
ACTAATGATATTATACCAATATTAATTTAATATTTATAATATATAATTTTTTATTTGAGTATAAAAGAACATTACAAGAATTTATGTTAATCAGAAACTAATAAGTTTGTAAGAATATCATCAAAGCAAAGCTAAATTATTTTAATGCAATCATTTATTTAACTAATGATATTATACTGATAATTATTTTTTTTTTTATTTTTTTTTTATAATACCAAATTATAACTTATACTTTATTTAGTTTTTTGCATTACTATTACTTATAGTTATATTACATTTGTGCTACTAGAATCTATTTTGCTTCTAGACACCTAATGTAACATTATACCTACAATTTTTTATATACATTAATTTTTGTAGTCTTCACTATATATTCTAATTATTGTTACTAAACTACTAGAAAGGCTGTAAATCATTTTGTTGTACCCCTAATTTTTTTTACTTTTCTTATCTGGCAACTCGTCTGTCTGCTATTTGAAATAACCCATCTTTCTCTCAAATTGGTTGACTCTGATAGTTTCTTGCTCTTCTTGCTACCAGTTTGGTTTATATAGTCTAATTTACTTCCTAGTACTTTGGTGGCACAGCTGGATTTATCAAGATCTGGATTATTAATTTGCAGTTTATTATGTACTCTTTTCAGATGTACTTTCATAGTTGGTTAGTCTGCTGTTTGATCATATATGCTTCTTGCAGGCTTTCTTGTAGGTGTACTGCTGACTATGTACTGATATACTACTAGCTTGATGTTGTAAGAAAACCTAGAACCTTGACTTATTACATATGAATATAGTGCCTATTATCTAAATTGTGATGATGACTGCTTAGAGAATACTCTTTAAGTTACTTTTAGAGATACCTGTTTAAGATGTTTCAATTTTGGTTAGGCCAATCCTTTGTTACAGATCTTCTTTGCATGCACTATATCACTCACTATTCCAGTTTTAGTTACATAATATTACCTTTCTAATCAAGTACTCTGTAAGTTGGATACAGAGATGTTGGTGTTGCCTTGTCTTCTGGGAACTTATATGTGCAATATTATTGTAACTAATTCTTCTGTAATATTGCTGTCATACATAGTGCCTTTATTCTGCAGAATTGTCTCCTTCTAAGAATTCCTAATCTATTCTTGTACTTTACTTTGGAACTTTTCACAGAGCTCTGCATTCAATTTTGGTTTCTTATAGGTTACAAAGTTAAAATTCTAAGATTTTGTCTCAAGTCTGACTTGAACTGTTGACCTTGTTTGTGGAGGATTAGTAGCTTTACCATTAAGCTATAGGGCCCAATCCCTCTACTGATAATTATTAAATATTTATAATATGCAATTTTTTTTTAAATACAGAAGAACATTATAAGGATTTATATTAATCAAAAACTAACAAGATCATAAATTTATATTCAAACAAATATAAGTTATATTAATATAATTATTTATTTTAATTAATAATATATATATTTTTTTTTTAATATTAAAGTTCCTGCCTTTGGAAATTAATTTTTTTTACTCAAATATTTAAACATGGATGTCTCAGAGGCTTCTATATATAGAAGGTTACAACTAGCCACATATGCACTTTTGGTGTCTAATTTAAATAGTCCACCTATACATTACTATACAGGTTCTACACTAGGTACCATATCTGCAAGCCAACTACGAGTCTTGCCTATTTAAATCCTTTGCATATGTAATCTGACTTGTAATCAAGGAACATCTTCTGGGCTACATCCATCTAAAGTACCTGATGCTTTCAAGACCCTTAGAACTAGTTTATTCTTAACAAAAAACTTACTAGAATTTTTTGTGTTCTACACATAGCTGATCTAGTTTTATGCAATATGCTATGGTTATCTAACACTTGCAGTCATTAGGATTATCTGTTTAACCACTATGTTATACTATTTCTACTCTTATAAAGTTTACTAAAACCCAGTACTTATCATTATAACATCTTTTTCATCATATCTTACTAACTGCTACTTAGGACTGACAGAACTCCTTTGACTTCCAATTCAGATAGTCTGGTATGATATACTTATGTATTCTTTTTCTCTAGTAATTCTGGTAGTCTGGTTAGTCATATGCTCTTTTATACATCTTGAAATTCAGTTTATCTGCATATCTTTTTGAGGGTGTTTTATAGACTCTATCAGTCTGACTGTACTATTAAAAGTTCATGCTACCTCTTTATTTAGGAATTTTAAATAGGTTTTCAATTCTTCGATTTCTTAGTTTACTGTATCCAGTAGTTTTATCATAGATTTGTATCAAAGTTTTATATAACACCAGTTATTAATATTTCTTTAAGAGTATGGTAACTTAGTGAAGTAAATAAGTTGTTATATTTCCAAGTAGTAGGTTGTGAGTTCAAAACTCACTGATGGTAAAATTTAAATAATCACCTATATATTATATAAACAGTATTATAGTGATGGCATTCTGTCAATCAGTTAGAATAGAATATCTGTAACTATGATCACACTAGCATAACTGGCAGGTCTGGGGCTCTGTATAACCTGTTACATAGAGAAATGCAAACTGATACCAGGCAGTACAAACTTAAAATAAGTTCTCAAGCTATGTAAATCTGTAGAACTAGAAAACGAAGCCTACTTGGAACTTCCAAGCAGAGAGATAACACAGATCTTCAACAGTACTACTGTAAAGGCTAGACCTAGGAAATAGATACCAATATAAAGAATTTAGGCAGGCAAAAACCTCAGATGAAGAGTACTACCAACCAGATTGCCAGATTTTGGACCGAAGAAAAAGAATATTGGGCCAGTCTCAATATATTAAGGACAGGTTATAGTTCTTCTAGGCTATCTGGATTGGGAGTCTGAGTTCAAAGCAGAGGTATACTAAAAGTACTAGGGATATGCTATGAAGTCAGTACTAGGGTCTAGATAAACTCTGTAAAGGTAGCCTATGTTAGTATTCTAAAAGTAGATAGATAGTTAACAATAGGAGGCCTTCTGCATCTTACTGGCAGATAACATACTCTGAAATATGTAATAGCCTGAAAACAGTACAAATAGGATAGATAACTATACTGCTTAGACAGTATACTGAGTAGGTATATATAGCAGGTAAGTTGAGGATTCCAATATAACAGAGCAGATGATCAGAGGGTTTAAAATGAATAATCTCCTAGTAGATTATAGGTATGCATCTAGTGTAAAACCTTAGAACAGACTACTTAAATAGGCAACCAAAAGTTGCACACATGACTAGCTATACTTTTATTTCTGTAAAAATAGTTGTAATAGCTAACCCAATATAAAGTTAATAAAGTATTATTACAAGTAAAGCCTTTAACAAAAAAAAAAAAAAAAAACATTTCTCTATATACATGTAATATTACACTTGGCATAGATGCTCTGAGCTCCCATTCGAGATGGTGCAACTTAAGATTACAGATATACAAATTCAACCAATTGTCAAAAGACAGTTTGCTATACTATAGGTTAATTTCCAAATTTCATTATAAGTAGGATTTGAACTTTAGACTTGTCATTTGAAGAATAACAACTCGACTACTATACTAGGATCACCATTCTTTAATTAATAATATTGTACTGATATTTATTAAATATTTATAATATGCAATTTTTTATTTGAGTACAGAAGAACATTATAAGAATTCCTATTAATCGAAAACTAATAAGTTCATAAGAATATCTTTGAAGCAAAAAATATATTATTTTAATGTAATCATTTATTTAACTAATAATATTATACTGATAATTATAAATATTTATGATATGCAATTTTTTATTTGAGTACAGAAGAACATTACAAGAATTTCTATTAATCAGAAACTAATAACCTTGTATATATATCTTCTAAGCAAAAGATATATTATTTTAATGCAATCATTTATTTAACTAATAATATTATAAAGATATTAATATAATATTTATATTATTCAATATTTCATATTTAAAAAATAATTATACAATTCTCTCTAACGATCACTTAAACACAAAATAGCCAGAAGAAAAAAAGAAGATTTCTACAAAATCAGTAATAAGAAACACCTTAAATGGCACTAAATAAAAAGAAGCAGCAATATAGAAAGCAATAAGAAATATAGAAAAAAGTGTGCTGCAAAAATAATAGTATAGCTACAAAGAAAAGAAGAAAAAATTAAAAAATTTTCTTAGAAAACAGCAATAGTAAGGAATTGTTACCAGACCCTGTATGTAGATCTGTTTACATTACACAAAAACATGAAACAGCAAAACAAAACAGACACATACAAACTACCAAACTAGAATAGATAGACAGGTTATGCAACAAGTAAACAAAGTTTGTATAAGAAAAACGAAGTAAATAAGAAATTTACAGAACCAATTAGAAATAAATAGACATAAGTACAATATGAGATTAGAAGAGTATAGAGAAAGTCTATCAACAATTTTTATGAGAAGGGCATACTGGGCAATGAATAGAATACACAATAAAATATTCTTCAACCAGTCAAGTATGACATATATAATACTAGATAGAGAAGACAAAATTGTTGTGATGCTTACAGAGCAAAAATCTGAAGAAGTTGCATTGTTAAGAGTGACAAGAAAATTGATTGAAAAAGCAGAAAAAGAACAGCCAGAAAAGAAGTTAGACTTTATAGAGCAAGACAGAAACATGATGATAATTAAGAAAGAAGAAAAAGACAAACAAGAAACAAAGAAATCAGCACAACAAGAAGCAACAAAGGAAAAGGAAGAACAAGAAAATATATATGAAGAAAACCAAAAAATCAAAAAAATGACAGAGAAAGAAGATATAAACAAAAGAAGACTATTAGATAAGAACCTCAGGACAACAAAAGAAGCAAAAACAGAGGTAAGCACAGAAAGCATAAATAGAATAAATGAGAAATTATTGGTACAAAAAACTGAAAATAGAAAAAAATAAATAAAAGAAACCAGACAAGAAGATATAGAAATGGATGGTAAAGAATTGAGACAAGGTTCAACAATAGAAGAAAAAAAAAAAAAAAAAAGAAGAAAACAAGAAGTTGAAAAAGAAATAGATATAGTAGGAATCCCCTTAGAAGAAAGTATATAGGCACCAAGCAAAAGAAACTGCAACAAAGACAACAGTCTATTAGCTAACATACCTGCACACAATGTACCTAGAAGTTCAAATCAAGAGTATATAAAGTTTATTAGCTGGTCATTAAAAGATAATGAACATATTAAGGACATTAGAGAAGTTTTTAAACAAGGAAATTTGTGGATTGAAGTAGACTTTGACTGTGAATTCAGCAGAAATAAAGTGATATAAAGAATTAGGAAAAAAGAAAGTGACTGGTATAGAATGATACCAGAGGAAGATATTGAAGAAAGAAGAAAAAAACAAAAAAATATAAAGAAGAATACCAAGATAAAAAAGCCAGTATACCAAATGACAAAAAGGAAAGATATAGAAAAGAAAAAAACAAAAATGAACTAAAAGAAGACCAAAGAAACAATAATGACAAAAAAACAAAAGACAAAAAGTTTATAACAATTTGGGACTTACCAACAAGCATAAATAAAAAAGAACTAGAATATATTTGCAGAAGATTCAAGAAAGCACAAGTGACAAGAATTAAGAGATCCAAATTCAAGTCTCTCACTATAATCCAGATAGAAGAAATAGAAGAGAGAAGCATCCTGTGGTCTATACCAATCAATAGCAACAAACTGGTGAGAGTAACAGAAGGAAAAGAAGACTACAAGACAAGACAAAAGCAAAGACAGTATACAACAAAGTTAACAAAACTGCTGAGTAATGCTTCAGAGGTTCTATTATTATGATGTCTAAGAAGCAAAGATGCAAGATCAGTTTATATTCCACCAAATAGAAATGGAAATCAAAGGAAAACTGCAATAATCACATTTGCAACAAAAAGAAAGATAAAAACAGCTCAGTCTAAACCAATTATGTACAACAACTTTCGAGTATACTGGGTAAATGAAAAGGCAAGAGAAACAAAAAGAAAAGAAAGTCCCAGAGGTAGAAGAGGAAGAAGCTGAGATAGGACTAGTCAAAATTTATGAAGAGAATATACAGAAATGAAAAGTGATCCTCAGATACAAAATATAGAAAAATGGTTAGATAATAAAAACAATAATGTAAAAAAAAGAAAAGAAGTAAACAACAGAAAAGGAAGAGAAAGTAGCTAGGACAAAAATAGGCAATACTCAAACAAAAAATACAGGACAATGGAAAGTGATCCCTAACTACAGAATATTGAAGAATGGTTAGAAGACAGAAACACTAGCATAGAAGAAAAAAGAGAAAACTTGAAAGAAGCAAATATAAAATTAGATACACAACCTTATTCAAAAATTAGACAAATTGAGAACATTTTAGGTCAGATGTTAGACAGACTAAATAGATTGGAAAGTATACATCTAAGTACAAAAGAAGATCTGGCTGATCACTCCTAAGGGCACCCCAGTTGAACTCAAAAATACAGACAAGGAGATCGAAGACTTTCTGCAAAAAGAAAGAAAAATGTTTGAAGGAAAAAGAAAAGAAATATCTTCTGGTCTTAGAAATGAAGAAAGCAGAAAGTAGGAAAAAAGATTCAAGAATACAAAAATAATGCAGAAACAACTAAAGAAGAAGTGGAAAAAAGGAAAGAAAGAAATTAAGATTGCATGTCATAACATTAATAAACTCAAAACTAAAGGTTAAAAACTTGAAAACCTGCTGGGCTGGGCAGAAGAAGAAGAAATTGCAATACTGAGAATTACTGAAACAAATCTTACAGAAAGAGAAGAGAAGTTTCTAACACATATGACGAACAATAAATATATAGGACATTGGGTAAATGCAGCAGAAGACAAGAAAAAAGGATCAGGCATCAGAATTCTAGTAGATGGACAATAGGAGAAGCACATTGGTGCAGTTAAGAAAATAAGTGAATACATGATAGAAATTACATTATACTTTAAGCAATTAGAGTTAGTAATAATTCTGGTCTATATACCACCTAACGACAAGATAATAGAAAAGAGCATTCAACAAAAAATTGTAGAAACAGTCCTAAAAAGAAAAAGACAAACACAAATAATCATAATAGGTGATTTTAATCATACAGCAAACAATATACTAGACAGACAACACCCACAATCAACAACTTACAAAAGACTGCTAATTTTTAACTAGATGAAAAAGCAGGATTTTAGTGACACATACAGAGATATGTACCCAACAGAGCAACAATATACATGGTCAAATGAAGAAGTAGTGACAAGAATTGACTATATATAGGTGTCAGATGGGCTTGCAATGGGGTTGCAAAAAGCAGAAATTGAAGAAGCAAAGGAATTACAGAAAGCAATCATAAAATAGTAAAAGCAGAAATATGGATCAAACATGTAATAGTAAGGAAAAGTGAAGCAGAGGTTAAAAGGAAAAAACAGTCAAGAACATTATATTTGTATGATTAAGCAAAAACAGAAGATTGGGAAAACTATGTACAAGAGTTACAAAAACAACTAGAATTCAAAGAAACTCTAAAGAATATTCAAGAGAGAAAATGAAATAAAGATGGAAGAGTAAACAAAATAAATAATATTTGGGATGTAATAGAAGAAGCAATCATCATAGCAGTAAGCAAGCATATACCCAAGAAGAAAATATACAATATAGTAATGAATAGGAGAAGAAGTCAAAAAAAACAGCAACTAGAAGAAAACATAGTCATAATACAAAGACTAATCAAATATGCAAAAACAAAAAAAGACCAAAAAGTGATGAAAGAAGAAGAGAGCAAAGTAAATGAACAATTAAAAGAACTAGACAAGAAAATAGGTGCAAAACTGCCAAAATTGCAGAGGCAATGATCAAATGCATGGATAGAAGATATGAAGAGTTGGAGAAAACTATTACAAGAAAGAAAAAAAAAGAATGAGAACAAGCTCAAAGAAGGCAAATAGAAGAAAATATAGATAAAAGATGTGAAATGATCAAGACAAACCAAGGAAAAATGATAGCAAGTCTATTAAATAAGCTATACAAGAAGATAGTACTTGACAGATTCATTAAGCAGAATAAAGAAGAAACAAATTTGCTAATGAAACCAGAAGAAGTTAAGAAAGGAGTAGCAGAACACTACAAGAAGCAGTTTAGAAAGAGAAATACTAAATTGGAAGAGATTTCAGAAAAGTAAAAAGAAATATACAAACCATGAAGGGACATAAAAGAAGAATAGTATACAAAAGTTGAACAAGAAATTAATAAAAAAGAATGAAAAGAAGTATTAAAAGAGCTAAAAACAGGAACAGCTTCAGGTATATCAGAAATAAGCTATATTCTGATAAAACAAGCAGAAGGAAAAACACAAAAAATATTCAGAAGCTTTGCAGATTTGTGTTTAAAAACAGAAGAGATACCAACTAAATGGAAAATAACACAAGTTTTTCTAATACTAAAAGATGTCAAATGGAGATATAGTTTAAACAATATATGACCAATAGCACTAATAGAAACATTTAAAAAGGTTATAACAAAGGTGGTAACAAAAAGGCTCACCAGAGTGTTTATAAAAAAAGAAATACTCAAAGGACCAAACTATGCAAGTCTCCCAGATAACTTAACAAAACAACCTGTACATATTTTAAATATGATAATAAAAGAAGCGAAGAAAAAGAACAAAGAAGTATGGATACTTTTACAAGATATGAAAAAGGCATTCAATTCAGTTTCACTTAAAAGTCTTGAACTAGCATTGCAAAGAGTTAAGATATCTGAAGGAACAATGAAATATATTTTAAACCTGTTTTATAAAAGACAATTAAGAATTATTACAGCCTATGGCCTAACCAAAGAAATAACAGCAGGAGATGGTATAGATCAAGATAAAGTGATATTACCACTAATATGGCGACTCTTCTATAAACCATTATTAGAAAGAGTACAAGAAGACGAAAGCTTAAACTATACAGTAGAGCAACAAATAAGAAAAAATACACTATGCAACAATAGTACAAAGTATCATCAAGCAACAATTGAATATGCTGATGATACAATATGAATTGCAAATAGCAGACAGCAGCTGATAAAGATCTTAGAAATAGCAGAAAAGTTTTTTATAATGAATGATATTAAAATAAATGGAGTGAAATCAAAGCTGCTAATAATGAATACAAAGATGAAGAAAGAAGAAAAAGAAGTAATATTCGAAAAAAGCAAAATAACAGAAGAACCAAGAAACAAGATAGTTTGATCGCTAAGAATATGGCTAAATAATAGAATGTGTGAAGTGCTAGTAAAAAAAAAGGCAAAAAGAATAATAAGTCAAACAGTAAGAGATCTTAGATATAAAAAAATGACAATGAGTCAAATCATATACATAAACAATATAGTTGTAATACCAAAACTATGTTATATGCTGCAACTAATGAAGATGTCAGAAAGAAGCTTAAGTGAAATACATCAACTAATAATAAGTCTGATAAAACAGAAGAATAACTTGCAAAAAATGTTAGAAAACTGTATAATAGAACATAAAAACCTTAGAAGCTGCAGAACATTATGACAAGAAATAATAATAAAACAAGTAGATGAGCTAGTAACAAGACTAAACAGACAAGATGAACTTGAACAGTTAACAAAGTTAAGAATAATACAAGGTTGTCAAAAAGCAGGTCTAACAGAAGACATATGGAAAGTAGAGAAGATATCAGAGAACATAGACAGCTGAAGGAACAACTTAGCTTGCTTGACAATATTAAAAGCAAGAAAGCTAAAAATAAACATAAGAACAGAAGGCAATTTATGAACAATGTTTGGATATAGTACTAAAATAAGTGAACTTGTAAACATTAATTTATGAAGAAGATGCAGAAGTAAAATAAATGAAGAAGGCTTGATATACCTAAACCAACTGCTTGATATAAAAGAAGAAAGATTAATTACATGGCAGCAGTTAAAAAATTATCAAAACCTGTCAAGCAAGAAAAAAAAAGCAAGTTGGTTTAAAGTAGTAGAACAAAAAGTGCTAACAAAGCAGAAAGTAGAGAGGTTAAAAAACACTTTAAAATGAATAGACATAATATACAAGCAATGCAAGTTAAATAGAAGAGTATATCAGAAGATAAGAAAAGGAGAGAATGAATAATATACAGTGCACAAAACCATAGGCAGCTGGGAAAAATAGTCAAAGAAGAAGAAAAAATTGCTAGTAGAACATTAACAGATGCAAAGTAAAAAAGACGAATTGGCTGTTGAAATTAAGAGATGTAAGAGCTGCATTAGAACAGATGAGAGTATAGAAGATAAATGCCAACAGTAGATCAGAACAAACAACAAAATTAACAGAGTTCCAGATGCATTAGTAAAAAAAGACAGTAGTAAAATTAATATAGCAATAGACCAGATAACAGAAACATCAAAGATGAAATGACCAGAAATTAAAAAACAAGAATTTGAAGGGATTAGAACAATAGAAGAGTTAGAAATAGAAATCATTAAACAGCAAAGACTAGATAAATACATTAACTAAAAAATAATAGAAGTCTTAAGAAGAAATATAACAAGGGACAAGAACAAGTATATAATATATACAGATAATATAGCAAACATGAAGGCCAAAGAAGATACAGTAACTAAAAATAGAATGGGTATAGGATGGGTTCAGACAAACAAAACACAAGAATGGCCAGAGGAGGAGATAGCAATAGGCTTAGAAAGATGGCAAACATCAACAATAGCTAAGCTTGTAGCAATATAGGCAGCAATATTAACGATACCAAAAGAAAAGCAAGTGGAAATATACACAGATAGTAATGCAGCAATAAGAAACATTAATAGAGGTTTAGAACAAACAGATAAAAACAAAATCCTCAAAAAGAAGAATGCAATATGGATAATAAAGATCAGAAACCTTATTACAACAAAAAATATTCAGATAAAGTTAGTTAAAGTGAAGAGTTATAGTAAAAATAAATAAAATGACAAAGCTAATGGCCTGGCAAAGAAAGAAGCAGTAAGCAAGAAAATAATATAGGTCGAAAAAGTCAGTTGTAAAGAAGTAGAGTACTGCTTAGAGTGGAAAAACAAATGAACTAACATACTAGCAAGATTGTTATATAAGCTTGTAACAAATGCAAAATTAGAAACAGAATAGAGAGAAACAAAAGCAATTAAAGAATTAGAACCTGAAACAGAAGTTACAATTTATGATTGGACATTTTTTTAGAAAAGGCTAAAGATGACAAAAGAAGTACATTGTATAACAAGAAGAATTAGTGCCAGAAGAAGTTTATTTATAAAATATGTAATAGACAAACTTCCAACCTTAGAAGAACTCAACAGAAGAAGACCAGATGTGTATACAATGACTAAATGCCAAGTGTGCAAAGATAAAGTCAAAGAAACACAGAGGCATTTAGCAGCATGCAAAAGACAAAGAAATTTATAAAAAAGAATACAAAAAGTAACTATCACAACAGCCTGGAAGAGACTTAGTGAAGAGGAAAAAATCTGAGTCCCTTCATATGTGTTATACACAGCACTCTTTGGTAAAACAGAAACAGAAGAAGTGAGAATAAGAGAGGCTCTAATTAAAGGCCTAATTCCAAAAGAAACACAAAATAGACTATAACAGCTCCTAAATATAAAGTCAAGACAACAGTTTGTAAGTGTAATAGCAAATACAGCCTGGAATACATTTTATGAACAAGTATAAAGAGTCTGATGTAAGAAGATTATTGAATGTGAGAGAAAAATAGGAATAACAGATAGATTAAAAAGAGGAGGAGAAAAAAAGAAGACAAGATTATGCAAAAGAAAAAGGCAAATTAACAAAAATAGAAGAAAAGAAAGAAAGAACAAGAGAAAAAGAAGAACAAATCAGAACAGAAATACAGAAGACAATTTTGAAACTTGTTGTAGAAGAGAGAAGACCCTTCTATTATGGACTTTAAGTAGTTAGACAAGTAGCTTACTTCTGCTTAAAGTAATATAGCAGATTGCACTTAAATACCTTTAAGGTAGCCAGGTGATGCTAGACTTAGGTGTTAAGGATATTTATGTAATTGCAAATGTAATTTCAAAATCTTAATAAAGTACTAGCATGACTGCTTAAGGGGAAAAACAAAAAAAAAATTTTATATTTAGCATTCATTTAATTATAAAAAGAAGATATCTTAGTACTTGTCAAGTTAAGTTAATCATACAAATATCTTTATTAATTTTTAAATTTTTTCAAAAATCAAAATAAGAAAAGAAAAGCATTTACTAAAAGCTGAAAGTAGCAAGATGACTAAGAAGAGAAAACATAAAAAAAGAAGAAATGTAAGAATTATTACATTTGATATTTAGCTAATACAGTAGTAATAAATTATTAACTTATTTTAATGACAGCAAAATATATCATAAAAGCAGTTCAAACAGCATTTGATATGCTCAAAAGTAAAGGAAAAAGTAAGGAAAAAAGTCATTTTCTCTTAGGCTCTAGTAGTACAAGCATTACTAGTAGTGATAGTAAAAAGAGTCAAGCTAGCAATGTGGCTAGCAAAGGTTCAAGAAAGAGTAAAAGTTTGAGCTTTAGCAGTAATAGTTCTGAAAATAGTTGGCCTTCTAAACAACTAACAAAGAAACAAATAGCTCATCTACATGTAATATATTTAATTATTAATTGAGTTTGGATCTATTATTCTAATAAATTCTAAATAATAAAGATATCAGTAAGATATTAGTTAATTTCAAATATAAAATAGGTAACAGATCTGAGTCCTTATCATTATTATTATTTGACTCACATCTTTTTTGAGTATTTTTTATTTTTTAGAATGAAATTAAATATTAATAAAAGGAAGTAAGTTGTCTGCTCTTAAACTACAGATAAATAAAACTTGGTCTTCACAGATGAAGACTATAAGGCAGAAGTTAATTCTGGCAATAATAAAGAAGTTGTCTAGTTACAAACAATATTCTGGAGCTATTAAAAAGATATTACAACATCATAAGATGCAAAAATAGATAGCAATGATAAATGTTAGTTCAACTTTAAAGTTATACAATCAGTTCAAAATAAATAAAAATATAAAAGTAAATAAGATAAACATAATATAAAATTAGGCATTATATAAATTATTATTATTATTATTATTATTATTTAGAAAAGGAAAAGAAAGTATAAGATGCTAATATATTTAATTAAATTAGGCAATAAAAAAATTGCACAATATTCACATGATGATTTAAAGTTGTTAACAAGAAGTAAAGGTAATAATGCATATTATTCTGATGAAGTATGGGTAACTGATAATGAGGCAACAAAGAAAAGTGATAAAAAAGTAAAAAAATTAGTATATATAGACAAGTGGTAGTATGAAAAGCATGTTAGTATATTATATTCTATTAAATTAGTTAACATTATATATTTCTATAATATTGGCTAATCTAATAATATATATTCTTTATATTTATATTAAATAATAAGCTATTTTCTTAATACTAATATTATATTTAGTTAAAAAGGTTGTTTTACAAATGTATTAATCTATTTGTGAAGTCTCTTTAACCAAAAAAAATAGAATGTACAAATGGCATTATGAAGATCATGTAAATAGAAATAGGACTCCATTACAGAATTGTTCTAACTGGACACTATTGGCTGATGTACTAAGCCATTATAATATTTCAGAACCAAAATTTGATACAGATTATTCAACTGAAAATAAAGACCTAAAAGAAAAAAAAAAAAGCCAAGCATAAGCAGAGTAAAGAAGAAGTTAATATAAAAAAAACTAGTAAAAGAAAAAAAGATAATAATAATGATGATAATAGAGTCATATTATATAAAAAAAATAAAATAACTAGAACAAAAAGAAGAAAAAGAAGTCTTTTTTACCAAGTTTTCAAGAAAGCATAACAACAACAACAATAAGCACACTAGCAACAACAACTATAAGCACACTAGTAGCAACAACAGTAGGCACAATAGCAGCAATAATAGCAAGCATACTAGTAGCAACAATAGTAAGAATACTAGCAATATTAACTTCAAGAATACCAGCAGCAACAACAACAAGAATACTAGTAGCAACAACAGCAAGTATATTAGCTGAAGCAACTGCAGACTTATTAACAACAAGACCAAAAACATCTACAATAAGAACTAATAGATTAATACAAGTAGAAGAAAAAGAAGACCTGCAAGTATATTAGATAGATAATAATGAAACTGAAGGTGATGATAAAGATGAGGATGAAGAAGAGAATAAGGGTAAGGGTAAGAATGAGAGTGAAGATGAAGATAAAGATAAAAGTAAAAGTAAAAGTAAGAGTGAAGATGAAGATGTAATACAAAAAAAAGATAAAAAAGATGAGATAAAGATAAAGAAAAAGGAATGAAAAAATGAAAAAAAATAATAAATAAAAATATTATATATTTTATTGTATATTTTTATATAATGTAATAGTATATTAAAAATAATAAATAAATATTAGTTAATATTATATAAATATCAGCAAAAGTAAATTTAAACATCTAATAAATGAATATTGTATAATAAAATGATATTTTTATATATAGAAATATACATTATATTATTTTTAATTTCATAAAAAATTATAAACTGATATTTTAAGATGTGTCGACCTAGTGAAGTGGTCAGGTTGTCAACCCTCCAAGTGGTAGATTGGGTGTTCAAATTCCATCGATGGTGAAAATTTGAATAAATACCTATGTAATATTTGTATTATGGCAACTGTTACTAATGATTAGGTTAGGATACCTGTAATGGCAGTTGCACCAGCATAACTGGCAGGTCATGGGGCATCCATGCAATGTTGGAGTTACACAGAAGAATGCAAATTGACAAATCTGGCAGTGCAAATACTAGATAAGTCCTTGTGGCTGTGTAAATCCATTGAAATTGGATAACAAGAAGTCCATTTGGAAAGACCCGAGTAGAGAGGTAGCTGAATCTTCGACGGCTCTACTGTAAAGGCTAGCTCGGAAAAATGGATATTCAGGTATAGTACCCAGTTCTAGTAGCCAGATGGGCAAGAACCTCTGAGTTGGGAGTCTCAGAGGTACTACCAACCAGGCCACCAGAATGAACTAAAGAAAAAAGATATTAGACCAACTTAATATACTGATGGACTGGTCATAGTCCTACATGGGCTATCTGAATTGGGAGTTTGATAAAAGGGTAGAAAAAAAGGCAGGAGTATATAGACAAGTGGTAGTATGAAAAGCATGTTAGTATATTATATTCTATTAAATTAGTTAACATTATATATTTCT
>CAJVQA010006128.1:0-15268 GCA_910591915.1 Cetraspora pellucida
TACAAAAAGTGTTCACTGTCTAAGATCGCTTTAGTTACCTACTATCTTAAAAGAAGTAGATATAGGATAACAATATAACGAGTATAGTGGTTATTAGACCAATATTGAAGAATTAGCATGTTGGTTGGTATAGAAAAAGCTTAATAAAGCAGATAAAAGCAAGATATCAAAACTTGACTTAAGTAAGATATTAGTTGGAAAACCAAAATAAATAAGATTAAACATTAAAAGTTATATATATATGGCCTAGCAATAGAAAGTATGTTTAAGAAATTATATACAAAACAAGTGTTGCAAAAAGGTGCAAAACATTTTGTAAAGTTATACATCAAGATTGTAGAGCAGATATTCAGAAAAGAAGTATGATAAAGAAGATTTAAAACAGTAGCCAAATAGAAAAATAAGAATAGAATAATGTTAAAAGTAAAGTAATACAAAATAAAGAGAGAGGTGATGAAAGTTGCACTTTAAAGAGAATCAAATATAAAGGAAAAAACAAAAAAAGTATATCAAATAAGACTAAAGTTAGTAAAGATAAGAAGAGAAAAGTAGAATGTATTTAATTGTTTAATGAAGAAGTTAATGAATTAGTACAAAATGAAATTAATTTATTCTGTTCAGTTCTTAACAGAGCTAACAAAGTCTTCTAATTTGACATAGATTAGTATAATAAGTTAAATTTGAATGCAGTTTCTGTACTTAGATGATGCTGAGCTTACAATTGCAAAAGATAAATTACTAGAAATAAATAATATTTCAATTAGTAAAATTTTGTATTTGAGCTTTGACAAAAGTGTTAAAAAAAAAAGAATTATTTTATTTTTATTTGGTTTATTTTGATAAAATAAATTAAATAATAATAAAAAGTATGATAATCTAGTGAAGTAGTCAGGTTGTCAATCTTTCAAGTAGTAGGTTAGATGTTCAAATCCTATTAATATTGAAAATTTGAATAATCACCTATGTAATATTTGTATTATAGCAACTGTTACTAATGATTAGATTAGAATACTTGTAATAAAAGTCATACTAGCATAACTGGCAGATTATAGAGCATCTGTGCAATGTTGGAGTTATACAGAGGAATGCAAGCTAACAACTGGATAGTGCAAACACTAGATAAGTTCTTGTGACTATATAAATCTATTGAAATTAGATAACAAGAAGTCCATTTAGGAAGATTTGAGTAGAAAGATAGCTAAATCTTTGATAATACTACTGTAAAGGCTAGCCTGGAGAAATAGATATCAAAATCTTAGTAACTAGACAGGTAAAAACCTTCAGATTAAAAGTCTCAAAGGTACTACCAACCAGGCTGCCAGAATAAACTAGAGAAAAAGGATATTAGGCCAACCTAATATATTAATAGACTAGTTATAGTTCTATATAGGCCATCTGAATTGGGAGTTTAATGAACTTCAGAGGTATACTAAAGTACCAGAGTTATGCTATGAAGTAAATACTGAGGTCTAAGTAAACTCTATAAGGGTATAATAGTTTAATAGTTAGGCCCTAATCACAAATGTTGGTTCTGTTATAGCAATATTTAGATCAGTTATAAAAATAGGTACAGAAGGCTCTGAAAAGTTTACTTTAAGGATAAAATAGTCTTAAGGTTAAGCTAATGATCTGGACATCTGGATATGACTTAGTAAATTAATACAGATTACAGATTCAGAGGGTTTAAAATAAAATACTCAAGCAGAGGTGATAGGTAATAGCAATTAGTGAGAAACCTTTGGATAAACTTTTTAAATAGTTAATATAGAAAAGTTACACATATAGCCAATTGTACTTTCTTCTATAATAGTTCATTAAATCACATTACCAATAAGTCATTATAAAAGTTAAAAGACTAAAAAGGTTACCTTAATATTAAAAAAAAATAAAATAATAATAAATTATCTATTTTATTTTATATAGAAATAAAAATAAATCTTTTTATTATTGCTTTTTTTATTAATTTTCTTAATTTTATTTATTTTATTATTTTTTTTTCAGTATTAAGGTGATTTCTTTGTTTTTTAATTTTTTAATATTTTTGTTAAGCATTATGATGAGTATACAACTAATTATATATGTAACTTTTCTATATTAACTATTTAAGAAGTTCATCTAGAAATTTTTATCAGTTGTTATACTCAACATCTTTGCTTAGATGTTCTATTTAAACTCTCCAATCTAAAACTCTTGTATCAACTTTACTAGATCACTTGTGTTTAGATTCTTATTTCAACCTTAGAACAATTTTATTTTCAAAGATAAATTTACCAAAATGAGCTATATATTCTCTATCTACTGCTAATCTTGATTTTCTGCTATAACCAAGGCTAACACTTGCAGTTAAGGTTATGTATTAAACTATTATTACTTTTGTAAAATTCACTCAAAACTTGTTACTCTCTTTTTGATGTCTTCTTTATTATTTTCTATTAGTTGCAACTCAGAACCAACAAACTTCTTAGACTTTTAATTCAGACAGCTTAGTATAGTATACTTATATATATTTTTTCGTTAATAATTTCAGTAGCCTAGTTGGTTATATGCTTTTTTATATATTTTATTATTCAGTTTATCTAATAATTTCTATGAAGGTGTTTTATAAACTCTATTAGTTCAATAACACTATTGAAAGTTTGTACTATATCTTTAATTAGTGAATTATGTTTTTTCAATTTCTTAGTCTTTTACATCCAATGGTCTTATTACAGATTTGTACTGAAGTCTTATACAACACTGATTTTTTATATTTCTTTATATATATATAATATTATACTTCATATAAATGCTTTGAGCTTTAAAAATCAAATAGGCTCAAACTTAATATACCTAAGATTATATATATATAAATCTAAATAATTAACAAAAGACAGTTACTATAACATAGTTATAATTTTCAAAATTTGTCATTTGTGCAAATTGAATCTTAGATCTGCTACTTAGGAGTTAACAATTTATCTACTTTACTAGGTTATCATATTTTCTTATTTTATTATTTTTATTTTTTAGTAATTTTATTAGTTTTGACAATTTTCTCATTTTTGTTATTTTATTATTTTTAAATTTTTTTGACAAAAGTTAAAACTTGTTTTAGCTTTTACCTTTTACAAAACCTCTAAGTTTTATCTAATAACACTATTTATTACAATAATGATTTATTAACAAGTTAGAAACTTGTTTTTTTTTTTTTTTTTAAGGGCAGTCTCACCTGTATGTCTTTTTATTAGTAGTAGTATAAGATTACATATTATATACAAAGTATATCAACAAAAGTACAACTAGTCACACGTATAACTTTAGTCATTATCTAATTAAGGATTCTGCCCATAGGTTACCCACTAAATGCCATACCTGAGATCTGCCTGTGAGTCCCCTATTTAAACTTTCTGATTTTCAACACTTAACTGCATATATATACAATGTATACCACTATGTTTTATACAGGACAGGTTAGGGCTATCTAATTACTATTTATATCTAAGTTCCACCTCATTGGATGTTACTAAGTATCCATAGTTCTTTTGAATTTACCCTTGACACAAACTTACTAAGTATGGTACCAAGATTACTCCTTAGATTTATCCAATTTTTAGTATATCCCATATCTACTAGAACCAGTTTGGTGTTAGAAGTGTTTGAATTTTGGTAAGTTCATTCCTTTTTCATAGTTTCCTTTTATGTTCACCATATCACTCACTAGTGCACCTTCTCTCCATTTCTGGTATGTTCACCGCTTCTCTTGCATCGAGCGCCAACTCTCTATATCAGGAATCTTTTTTCCAGAAACTTTCTTATATACCGATCTTCTAATCACATGGACTTAGCCACAGTGCTTCGCATACATTCATATGCTTTTGTAGATTACAGAGTTGCCCCTAGCTGGAATTGAACCATTGACCTTGTCTGTGAAGGGAGGGATGCCTAGACTACTAGACTACAGGACCCCATCCCCAAGTAAGAAACTTGTATCAGATTTTGTTTATTATAGTAAACAAAATTAATTTTTTATTTTAAAATATTATTTATAAAACTATATTTTGTAATTTGTTAAAAAAATTTTTTTATAATTTTGATATATATTTTAAATTATAAATTCTTTTTAAATTTAATTTAACTCTAATTTAATATTAACTTTAAAGTTAGCTTAATACAAGCTAATGCTAATCAATCTAGACAGATGATCAACAAAGCCTTAAATAGATTTTATTTGTAATTTATTACATCTTTATGCCAAATAAAATGAAACCTAATTCTTTACAAATAAACTTTTTTTTAATATTTATGATTAGAGCAAATATAAATATTATTCTTTTTTCATATACAGTTATAAAAATTAGCTTTGTTTCAAAATAATTTTTTTATAAAACTATAAATACTATTATAATTTTTATATGTTTATCCTAATTTGTATTCTTATATAGTACTAATTTACTATATATTTGTAATAATTATCTTTTTTATTATATTTAAGATACTAAACTAATAAATTTTTTTTTTGCTTTTGTTAAGGCTAATGTTATCAATAGCTACTACTTTTATTTGTATTTTAATTAATGTATTATATTAACTTGAATAAGATAAATGTACAATTAATTACATATATAACTTTTGATTACCTATTTAAATAGTCCATTTAAGAATTCTAAACTAGCTGCCATATATGTAATCTGCTAGAAGATTACTTATTTAAACACTCTGGTTCTTATAATCTACTCAGGCAAATAATACCTAGTTCTCATACAACTAAGTCTCATCTAACCTAACATTTAATCTTCTTTATTATATGTTTGTTAGATTCTTACCTATTTTAGAGCATATTATTTGACTATAAGACTCTGAATGCCTTTTTGTTAACTACCTATCTACTCTATAGAACATTAATGAGATTAGTTTTTATAAAGTTCACTCAGATCTTAGCACCTACTTCATAACATATTCTTAGTAATTTAGTATACTCCTGCTTTGTTCTCAAACTTTTAATCAAAATAGCTTAATATAACTATAACCTGTTCTTGATATATCAAGCCAGCCTGATATTCTTTTTTTTGATTCAGTTTTAGTAACCTGATTGGTAACACCCCTCATCTTAAGGTTCTTGCCCATCTGGCTTCTCTATATTAGTATCTATTTTT
Source organism: Cetraspora pellucida (assembly GCA_910591915.1). Classification (NCBI taxonomy): domain Eukaryota; kingdom Fungi; phylum Glomeromycota; class Glomeromycetes; order Diversisporales; family Gigasporaceae; genus Cetraspora; species Cetraspora pellucida. The sequence goes on from CAJVQA010006128.1 coordinate 5,133, forward strand.
TAGGTCTAGCCTTTACAATAATACTATCAAAAATCCATATTATCTTTCTATTAAGGTTTTTTCAAATAAGCTTCAGTTTTTTTCAGTTTTATAGATTTACTTAGTTACAAAGACTTATTTTGAGTTTGTATTGCTTGGTATTAGTTTGTATTCCTTTGTATAACCAAAGTTACACAAATACTCCATTATCTGTTAGTTATATTGGTGCAATCATAGTTACAGATATCTTATTCTAACTGATCAACAGAAAAGTTATTGTTGTAATACATAAGTATTACATAGGTGATTATTCAAATTTTTGCTATTAGTAGGTTTTGAACTTATTATCTACTATTTAGAGAATTGACAACTTATCCATTTCACTAAGTTACCACATCTCTACTAATAAATATAAATAATCAGATAAAAATATAAAAGTATAATATAAAAAAATAATAATAAAAAAATAAAAAAATAGCATCTATTGCATACATGTTTAATAAGATAATTTAATTTATTGGTTTATATATATATATTTTTTTGGTATTAAGGTGACTCTTTGGTTTTTTGATTTTTATTAATGTCTTTTTTAGTATGTAATTCTATGAACTACTATAAAAGAGAATATAATTGGCTATATATATAACTTTTTTATATTACTTATTTAAGGAGTTTGTTTAAAGATTTTCTACTAATTATTATATCTAATACTTCTAATTGGATGTTCTACTTTAAACTCTCTGAACCTGTAATCTGTATTAATTCACTAAGTTATACCCAGATGCCCTAATTATTATCTTAACTTTAGAACTAATTTATCCTCAAAGTAAATCTTTAGAGCCTTCTATATCTATTTTTACAGCTAACTTAAATATTGTTATAACAGAACCAACACTTATAATCAAAGTTATAACTGTTATATTTTTGTAGAATTTACACAGATCCCAGCATCTATTTTATAGTATAATCTTAATACTTTAGTATATCTCTGCCTTTTGTTTAACCTTTTGTTTAAATTTTTAATCCAAATAGGTCATATAAAACTACAACTAGTCTATTAGTAAATTAAATTACCCCAATATTCTTTTTCTTTAGTTTATTTCAGCAACCTGTTTGATGATACCTTTGTGATTCCCAATCTAGAAATTTTTGCTTATTTGGATGCTATAACTAGATATTGTAACTTTGGTATCCATTTTTTCAAACTAGTCTTAATAGTAGAGCTGTTAAAGAACCAATTATCTCTCTATTCAGATTTTTCCAAATGGACTTTTTGTTGTCTAATTTCAATAGATTTATATGACCACAAGAACTTATCTAGTATTTGCACTAACTGATTTGTCAGTTTGCATTCCTCTATATAACAAGTTACATATATGCCCTATAACCTGCCAGTTATGCTGTTGTAACTACTATTTCAGATATTCTAACTTAATTATTAGTAACAGTTGTTGTAATACAAATATTACATAGATGATTATTCAAATTTTCACTATTGATAAGATTTAAACACCCAACCTACCACCTGGAGGGTTGACAACCTGATCACTTTACTAGATTGCCACACCCTATATGATTTATATTTTTATTAAAAGAGAGGTAATAATTGTTTATATAATAAAGGTTATCAAAATTTTTTTTAACCAAAAAAGATCTATCTAACTTTAAACATCTTTTATGTTTATTCAATTTTTTTTAAAAAATCATGTATATTTTAAATATTTTTTTACTACAAGAAATAGCAAAACAGTAGTATATAAAATATAAAAAATTAAAATGCCTATTAGAAATTTAAAATGTTTATTAAAAAACTGATATGTTTATAATATAAGTTAAGAATAGTACTGATAGATTTTTAAAATTAGTCAAATATAAATGCCAAATTAGTAAAATATTAGATATATATACTTGAACTACTATTATTAGTATATTAGAAACCTTTTGAATACTATCAGTATGCTGATACTTCTTTGACATTTTTTTGTTTGATCTGTTAATATATAAAACTTGTATTTAGATAAAAATTATTCTTTTAGTGATTAATATAGGATCTATCACATAGTTATAATTTCTATTAAATATATATCAATAACTGCTATTACTCTAAATGATGGCTTATCAATTTTAACTATGCTACTGAATCATGGTTCTTGCTGGCAAATATAAAAAAAATTACAATACTCAATTTGCATATTTAATTATTTTGGAATGCTTAAGGTAAAGTACCAGCTATTGCAGTAATTGTTAAATTTGCTGTTGAAAACTGTTTTTCTGTTCTTTCAATATGTTATTCTTATTATCATTTTTAATATCCAAAAAATGATTCATAGTAACTAAGTTTCATTCATAATTCACATAACTGACACCAAATATTATAATTAGAGGAGAGCTTCATTGAATTATACTGGTTTAGCTTCACTTGTAAACAAGTATATTACACAGGTCGAACAAAAAAATATCAGTGTCATATCAGCATTTTTCTGGACCCAATATTAGCCGATATTAGTTGAAATTTGGCTTGAATTGGGAACCTATAGAATATAAATCGCTGTCATATCAGCTTTAATAAATATCAGCAAGCTGATAGCTCTATACATGAATCGATAGTGCTATCAAACAATTAATCAATAGCTATTAATCAATTGATCGATAGACTATCGATTCATCTATAGAACTATCGGCTTGCCAATATTTATTAAAGCTGATGTGACACCGATTTATATCCTATAGGTTCCCGATTCAAGCCAAATTTCAACTAATATTGGGCTAATATCTGGTCTAAAAAAATGCCAATATGACTCTGATATTTCTTTGTTTTACCTGTGTTACATGGAAGTATTATTATTACTTTGGAGATTGGATTAACAATTAAAATCTCATGATCAATGGTCAAGAAGTTTATTATTAGGCAAGCATTATATTATCACTTGGATTTATTATTTGACTTTTAAATTTACAGGGTGAAAGGTTTTTCTTTTATTTATACTTCTCATTAATTCATGCAAACAAATCTAACATACAATTTTCACTATAAAATAAATGGTTAATTACAGATATTTTCTCTACCCTTCCTTCTATATACTGAAACCCAACCCTTATACAGTAAGGCCTTTCTAAGTGCACGCATTATGTAAATTCTTCCTAAATGCACAACAGAACTTGGCCCCAACTTATAAGAGAATTATAGAATTTGCTCTCTATAAATGAACTACAGAGAGAGATTTAACCCCTCGTTGAGGGCTCAACACACCTAATTGCACTACGACGATCCTACCTAGATCTCGCCCCGAACAAGAAAAACCAACGATAATACTGATAAAATAATAAAAAATAAGAATAAAGATAGAGTACTAAAATTACTAAATAAAGAAAAAACATTTTTAGGTGCATAACAACGGTCTCTAAAAAGTCCAGTCCAGGACCGGTCCGGACCCGACCCTCTGCGGACTACTTACATAAACAACCAATCAAATCGCAAAATTTTGATTAACCCAAAAAAATAAACACGATTTTCTTTAAAATCGAGCCCTTTCTACTGCAACGTCCCCATAATCTACTTACCGCTGACTCTGATTAAATTAGTGACTCTATATAATGCCCAAATGCAGCAAATTAGCCCATATGATTCTAATACTCAATACTAAAAATTTAATTTCGAATTCAAGAACTTAGGAAGTAAGGTTTCAGCCCTATAAAACGTCACTGTTATTATTAGTGGGAACAATAAAATTTCAGTTCTACTAAAATATTTTTTGTCACTCTAAAACATTTAAGATGTTCTAAAATATTTCAACCTATTTATGATTTAGGCTGTGGAAAATAATTTCATCTATTTAGAATTATGCCAAAAGTAAAAATAATTTAATACTAATATATAATTTAATTATTTATAAACATTTTACAATTTTTAACACAAAAATTGATAAAATATCTTAATTAGCCAAATATTCAAAATATATTATCATCAGTCTTCTATATATACGGTAATAATGGTCTGCTTAAACTTTAAAAACAATAAATTCTGACCTTGTAAATTAAGTTAATTGTATCCATGACAACAATGACCGATAATGGTATTAATGTCTGATGTTTAAACACAATTAATAGTTAAGAAAATTTTAGCGTTAAGTGGTTTCAATTACTATACCTAATCAAATTGTATGTTTTCAAGCTGTCAGATATTTTTGAAGGAATGACAATAAAAAATATGAGAATAATTATTAAACCAAATTTTGTACAGACAAATCGTCTTGTAAATGAAATCAAGAAACGAAATCGGTTAAGTGGATCAGTCCGAAAAAGCAAACAATGTGAAAAATATCAGAAATACAAAGGTCTAATCTAAACCTATTGTGGTTATTGTGATGTACTAATAAAAAAAAGTGTCAGAAAGACGATATTACCTATTATATATAAAACATTTCTTTACAAACATCATGAATCTAAAGCATCTCCTTTAAAATAATATCCGGCCGAAATTAAAATTTTTAAAAGATCATGAAACACTTAAAATTCAAATAAAGACATGAAGAAATCTATTTTAGAATGTTTATGAATTGTTTGTTTAAATATTTTGATGACAAGGATTTACGCCGAATAAAAGAGGTTGTGACACATGTAACAAAGTATGATTCTCACGATTATGCGCAGTAATGTGAAAAGTCACGAGAATTTAATTACGTAATTCAGTACAGCCACTTTACGTGTACAGGCCAAATATAAGATCGTTACACAATTCATTAAAGATTATTTATACAGTTTAAAATACACTTTTCGTGAGGCCATCGTGGCTTATCGTACTTTAATAATATTGGTGAATCCAACAGCTAACACTAATAGTAAATCGTAATATAAAGATTCAAGTTGAATGCCCAATTTTATTAAAGTACGATATGAAAGCAACAAGTTTACTTATTAACGTGATTCACGTTTCATAACGAAAATAAGCCACGATGGCCTCACGAAATGTATTATAAACTGTATAAATAATTAATGAATTGTGTAATGATCATCCAGATTATTTCCATATTTGGCTCAACTTTACATGTAAGATATTTTTATATAAATTTATACAAAAAGTTTTAGACATCAATAAGTACATAACTGAAGTTAAAGGTATTTTTTTTCTTTCATTTACCGTTTCTTGAAAAAAAAAAACAAACAGATTAAATTTTGAAAGTTCATATATTTTTCAATATTAAATTTTAAAGATACACATTCTTTTCGATATTAATAAAAATGGTTTATATATCCACCAACGAAACTGAAGATGATCCTACTGTTAAAGATGTGACTTATTCGGGTTTTAATATGCAGAGCATGAGAGCTAACCTTGAATCAAGTATTGAAAACTTTTGGCAGTGCATAAAAGTTAAATCAAATGATTATATAGTTAAAGAAGAAACTGACAAAATTAACTTTCAACGTGAGAAATTTCTCTCATTTATTGAAGGTTCTATCCAACAAAGCCACGAAATACGCAAATATGTTTCGAACTTGCAGTTATTAATTAAAAGTTTCTCCGACCAGCCTATCTCTGATGATAACCATAGAAGTTTAAAATCTTTATTGGATGATACTGAACGTAATTTGAAATCGTCTGAAAAGTTGAAGGATCAAGCTAATATGGTTAAAGATGAACTAGTAGATATCAGAAACAATCTTAATAAATATAAAAATGATGTTCAGAATGATTCGAGCAACATTAGATCGAAAACAAAAGATGAATTTGACAAAGTTAATGATGAAATCAAATCCTCAACAACTACTCTCGCGGTTGGATCTGCCGCTGCAGGAATTGGTGCTGTATTAACTGCGGTTTCTGTAGCTCTTGCACCGTTTACTGCTGGTGCTAGTATTGCTATAGAAGCGGCTATTTTTGGTATTATTGGAGGTTCAGCTGCAATTGGTGGTGGTGCTGGTGAGTGAACTACTACTATTGAATATTACCCATCTATTTATGTAAATTATACAATAAATTATGCATTAAATTTGTATCTAAATGCTTATTTATTTGATTAGCTGTTGCCATAAAAGAAGGAATGAATAGACCAACTAGATGGGCTAAAAGCGGTGACATTAAAGAGAAATTGGAACAAGAAAGGAAAGATTTAACAGTCATAATCGATAAGATGGAGGAAGATCTTAAATCAATAATTATAACAATTGGACAGCTTGTTGGATATTGGGAGAATCAGACAGAAATCGTTTCTGATCTTTTAGATAAAGTGAATGAAACAAAAACTGATGGGAAAGTAAACAATTTGGTCGTTAGAGCTATTGACAAATCTTTGAAAGAATTGGAATTAGATGAACTTTATGCCAAAGATTTTTGTGTTACAATAAGAGGTTTATTGGCAAAAGATCAAACCGAATCTAAGTGTGTGTGTACGTATTTTTGATATTACATTATTTATTTTTTCACATTACTTATTCATCATATTAATTCTATGTTTATGATTTTCAGGACGGGATTGGTCGAAAATGAATTTTATCATTTTTTACTTTTTATACGAGAAAATTTTTAAGCTTGCTGTGCAATTTTGATCCAACCTATTAAGATTTTGTTTTATATTCATATTATACCTTTTTATGTCTTGGCTATATTATTTTATTGTTATTTAGCATATACATGTTGGATTAAATAAATAAGCGATAGTATCATTAAGTATTCTACCATTATTATTCGTGTGATTAAGCTATTTTTACATTTGTTGTGCAAATTTTTTCTCATGTTCCGATGAATGAAATTTCCTATATATTTATTACATGCTTTGTTTTGTACAGTACGTGTGCTTAAAGATGTGTTTAGTATGTATGCCTAATGATGTGCTGTGTACAGTAATATACATATTGTACAATGCGTTAATTGTTTGTACACTATGCCTTAAAGTTAAAAATTAAAATCAAATAAAATAAAAAGATTATAGAAATTACATCAGTAAGTACAGCATGACATACCCATATGGACATTATAAAAAGGATTTATAATGGTTTGGAAAAGGTTCTCATTTAGCAATAGTTTTACGAACCAATGTGATCATGTATATCAAAAAAGAAAAATTGAAAGAATAAATATTTTTATCGAACAACTTAGTTTGAAAAAAAAAACAACTATTACAATATTAGTGATATATTAGAAGTTATTTACCACGACAATACAATGATCTCGATCAAAAACACTAATGAGTATATAAAAATGAGTACCGAAATCAATTTCCCTTGGTGATACTTAATTTTGTTGTAATAAAGCGATAAAAGCACTGTAGTGACAAAAAAAAAACAATTAGTGAAAACGTACGTAAACGATGTATTAATTAATAGTAATACTTTTATTTAATCCTTTTTTGGCCTAATGTCCAAGTTAAAAAAATTTATATAAAAATATATTAGGTGTGTTTAAGCAATTATCTCATAATTTTTGATACGTATAATATATGCTATTGTCAACATATTTAGCAGACCTTGACGTATGTTACACATGGATCTGTGATTTTCTTTAAGCTTATCGTTATTGTGTACGATCGACAAAAAAAAAAAATCTTTGTTTTAAAATTTTTAAAACTTTTTTGAAATTTGAAATGATAACATTACCAAATGAATGTCTCATTGAAATTTTCAAACATTTTCAATCTTGTCATAAAAATTTATTTTCATGTCTTCTCGTAAATCGTCAATGGTGTAGAAGTGTTGTACCTATATTATGGAATAAACCATCGAACGGTTTCAATGATAAAAGACTTATAAAGATATGCCTTTTAACATTGAATACAGAAGAACAAGCATCATTAATTCCTCTTAAAATAACATTTCCAAATGATTCAAAACCATTATTTAATTATACTACTTATGTTACTTCAATTGATGATAGTTTGAGTTGTGGAATTATAAATTGGCTTAACCACGAAGGTCATGGAACTTATAATTTAACTTATTCTGAAGGTCAGGCCAAGTATACTAATGCTGTTCAAAAAGTTAAATCTTCTTTAATTGCAATGTTTTTAAGAACAAATAAGAAACTTAAAGATTTAGCAATTTATGGTGCATTTAATCATGAAACAACAATGTTGATCGCTAAATTTCTTTATCGAAGTATTAAAATTACTTCCTTGGTACTTTATGATAATCAACTTAGTTTAGGAGGAACGAAAGCATTAGCTGAAGCACTTTGTGAGAATACGACTTTAATATTATTAGATATTCGACATAATAAACTTGGTTTTGAAGGTGGAAAAGCTTTGGCTAAGATTCTTTGTAATAATACCACTTTAACATCTTTAAATCTTTATGATAATTTACTTGGTTACGAAGGTGGAAAAGTAATAGCTGAAGCACTTCATAAAAATACTACTTTAACATTTTTAAATCTTAGTAATAATAATTTGGGATTTGAAGGTGGGAAAGCATTAGCAGAAGCTCTTTATGTAAATACTACTCTAACTTCCTTGGTTATTTATGGTAATCAAATTGGTTCTGAGGGTGGAAAAGCATTATCAGAGGCACTTCGTAACAATACTTCTTTACTTTTTTTAAATTTTGGTTTTAATCAATTTAGTTTTGAAATAGAAAGGGAGTTAAAAAATGCTGTTATTAGAAACATTATTTTAACCTTTAATTTGGTTTTAAGGAAAAAAATTGTTGACAAGAATTTTTTATAAAAAAAAAACCATTTTGACATTTTTTGATTTTGTTAAAATTTTTGGATTTAAAAAAACTTTAACTTAATAAATAGTTAGTATAACTATTTTTTTCGGATTTTAGAATTCTTTTATTTCTGTTCAAATTTATCAATTCCTTTTTAAAACTAAATTCAGAAATTGTTATATTGCATTGATTTTTCTTTCTGATTAAATAAACAAGAGCCTTTTCTAGGTATATTGTTTCTCGAGTTCTCCGTTTGATTTGATTTTGATCGAGTTTTGATATATAAATTAAAATTTAGACAGACTGAGTTTAAAAAATAAATATAATAATAATTTCAGTACTTTTAATTAGTTAAACAGGAATACTAGTACAATTAATTATGTTAAAAAACTGCAAAGCAGATAAATATTTATTATTATTATTGTTATATATATTTAATTTTTTTTTTAGAAAAATTACTTTCCTGATGGATCAGACCGATCTTGATAGAGTTAAAAAAATATTGTTACCGGTAGGGTTCTAAAAATGAATCCTAATCCTAATTTTTTTCATATAACCTTTGCTATAGTAATATAGTATTTTAGAGGCTCTTTTTAAAATCCTATCAGGAACAATATCAATATTATTTATGCATTTTTGAAACTTTTAATTTATAATTATAAAGTAAAAAATTTGTAATAAATTTTATTTTAAAAATATCATTATATTATTTCGTTATCTACTTACTGTAATCTTGTGAAAAATTAAAATTTTAATTAACAATTATATGTATATAGATTATTTTGAAGATTATAATATAAATATTCTATAAATATTTTAATTTTAAATATGAAAAATTTAAACTATCCCTTAAACTGTTATTTATTTATTTATTTACTATATTACAATACTATTATTATATATAATAAGATTTACTAATTTGTTTATACAATCATTTTACTAATTTAAAAATAAATTTATTTATAGGAATATTTAGAAAAAATATTAAGAAAGTATTAAATATAACATAAACTTTATATTTAGAATTCCAATTTATGAATCATTTATCTGATTATTTGTTAGTAGATAAAATAGATTAATGAATGAATAACAGAATTATTAATAAATTATTAGGATTCAATACAAACTTATTTGACAATTACAAGTTCTAAAGTAATATATTTTAAAGAAATTCTATTTACATAAAGTTGAAAATAGAATTTCTCTAATTTATCTTGTTGATTAACTTAAATCTTTGTAATCCTTAATACATCGGATAATTTGGTTAATCCATTTGGATAACTGAATATTGTAAGAGGCAAAACGTGACCTAGCTGTAGGCACGTGGGAAACATGACCATGACCTGAACCAAGGTCCCGAAATGAATCCTCCCGAACCAAGGTCCCGAACCGAAACTAAGCCGCAAGATCCCGCATGTGAAAGAGCATTTAATAAAGTGCTATATTGGGTTTAGCTCGAGGCGAAGCTCATTGAGAACAATTGAATAACGGCTTTATGTCATAGTCGTGTAAAT